>JAGKQA010000200.1:0-66619 GCA_022609195.1 Plenodomus libanotidis
AATAATACTAAGTCAAAATCTATTATTTTTCTAGTTTTATAATCGTTTTGTAAATATTATAAGCTTAATTAAACAATCCTTTTTCTTATTATTAAAAATACTATTATTTAAATATTTACGTTATTTGAACTTTACTATATATATTACAATTTCATATTATACATTAAAAATAAAGCAGGCTTTTTGTAAATAATACATCATTTCTCTATCTTTTCGCTAAATAACAGGTGTATATACAAAGGCAAAATGGCCACTCGAGCATAAGCATTCACTGTTAAAGAGTCCTACAGGGGTGGTGGCGCCAGTACGGTGATAAGCCTCTGAAATATGCAGCTATGGGGCTCACTTACCTTGTAACCATGCAGCCACGAATCAGGATACAACACCGGGGTTTGCGCAGAGCCCACCGCTCCACTCGCAACCTTGACCGGCAAGGCCGTCCTTGCAGCCATGAGAACCTCGGGCTGGTGATCAAGTGATCAAGGGGCCGTTGATCTGCGTGCAGTAGCCCTTGCTACTGTGACCGGTCGGCCAGTCAGGCAGTGGAGAGAAGAAGCCGGTCATAGCAATGTGTATAGAACCGGACATCTATGTTCTGCACGCAACGTATCACCACACAACATCAAAAAAATTAAACTTTCACTTTGAGTGTGAATCTTACTCAAGAACCAATGAGTAAATGAGAAAAGATAATAATACACGATATGTGGTTGTGTAGAAATTGAGTTTTTTTGGTGTAAATCTTTGCTGTAACCGGTTTTTTCTCTCTAGTGCCTGCCGGTATGCAGGACGAGTATCCACATGGAGCCAGACGAGAGGAAATCTTTTCCCTCTTTGATCGACGCGCACGCGAGCGAGCCCCGGTCGAGGCCACATGCGAGAATCCATAGAAGGAGACGAGGAGATCTGGACGCCGTAACATGCCAATGGGAATGACAGCCGATCTTTCTTGTAATGCTGCTTCTACCGTCCCACGCCCGCGATCTTCGACTTATGATCTTCGTGTAACGATCGTCGACATATTGGAGCTGATGGTTGATCGTTGACTGCGTGTCGTCGTCGAGTTGATACTCCATCATGTTCATTTCTATGCGCACTACTAAGCTGCTTACGACGCTACTGGCGATCGGAGGGCTTTGCACATCTGTGTACGCGGGAAGTTCCTTTGACAAATCTCTGACTCGAAGCTCGTCCGTCTCGGATGTGACCAACGCCTTGCCGGAGTGCGCTGTAGGTTTACATACCATGGGGTTTAAGAAGAAAGTCCCATCATGCATCCGCTGACATAGAATCAACGTCTAGCAAAACTGCTTCGCAACAGCCGTCTCGAACTCAACAGCATGTTCGGCTACGGATTTCTCTTGCGTCTGTGACAACGATACTGCAGATCTCGTTGTCGTGTGGTACTGTGAAAACACCTGCACAATCGATGAGGAATTGGGTGAGCCACAAAAACTATACCTCGACCTTGTTGAAGTATTTCACTAACCTGGATCCCAATCAATCAGAAAGCGAAAGAACGATCAGACTGGCGTGTGGCAACGTAGCACACAATGAGGCCACACACTTGCGCTCCATTTACTGGACACTCTACTTCGTGGCATTGCTGAGCTTCGGGTGCCGCCTCGTCGCCCGCTCCAGAAAATTCGGAGGAATTTTCTGGTGGGATGATTGGTTTATCATCGCCTCGTTCGCCGTCCTGACAGGCGCCTCTGTTGGCGCCGAAGTGATGGTGATTTTCGGTCTCGGCCAGGACAAATGGGTGCTGACCAATGACCAAATCACCGTGGTTCTCATTGTACGTTTCCACACGAGCGAGAGCTCACGCTTCACTTCCAGGCTAGGTTAACTGACAATCTCATCAGCTCTTCTACATCGCCGAGTTCGCATACGTTATTGAAAGCGCTCTGACCAAGACGTCCATCGTCGTCCTATACCTGCGCATTTTCCCGTCGAGGAACTTCCGCTGGGCATGCTGGGGCCTGCTAGGATTCATCGTCTGCTTCGCCGTCGTGTTCCTCGTCACCCTCCTGACGTACTGCATACCATTCTCATTCGTGTGGCACATGTGGGACAACCGCCACGAGGGAAAGTGCATCAATATGACAGCCCAGACCTACGTCTGCGCGGCGCTGAACATTGCCATGGACGTGACCATCTTCCTCATGCCCATCCCCAAGCTGATGAAGCTCGAGACCGACTGGAAAACTAAGCTCGGCGTCATCGTCACCTTCATGCTCGGCCTCTTCGTCACCATCTGCTCCATCGTGCGCCTCAAGTTCCTGGAAGGCTGGGCGTCCAGCACGAACCCGACCTACGACTACGCGAATCTCGCGCTGTGGTCGCTCATTGAGCTGAACGCGGGTGTCATCTGCGCGTGCCTGCCCGGCATGGCGTCGCTGTTCCGGCGCATCAAGAAAGACGTCGAGCAGAAGCGGTCGACAGCCAACGCCTCGTCATACGGCAACAACAGCCATGTTAGTCGTGGTAACTCCAAGATGTTCGGCAGCGGCCTGCGTAGCCTGGGCGGCAAGGACAACATCGTGAAGACGACGATGGTCAGTGTGCAATATAATCAGCGGGACAACTGCGACGGGTCGAGCGATGAGGTCGAGTTGATGGAGCAGTCGGTGCCGCCGGGCTTGAGGAAGGAGATGCCCCCTGGAAGGAGGACGAGTCGATTACTAGCCGAAGCCGGTGGAAACGTTCTTAAGCTCGAGCCGGATGCGCGGTATAGAGAGATATAGTACTAATAATGAACCTTTGAGTCCTCCTAGTTGTAATCGCTTCTCTCTCTGTCTGCCAAATGGGGCTTGGGTGACGTTTGTGTGCTCGTCCACTGGCGCCGTGCCGCTGGCATACCTAACGCTGCGCAGCTCGGCCGCATGCACCGATGTGGTTTTCGAACGTAAATCTATGCATGTACCCGGCGAACCACAGACAACATGTCATCGACCGACCCGAACGGCCGGGCCGGGAAGGCTCGTCAGCGCTCGGATGCGGAACCGGAACGATTGCAGGGGCTGCCGCTGCGGGTGCGGATCTTCAGACCCATTACTCGCTCGTTTCTTTGATTCCGAGATCATCAAATCGGCGGCTTGTCCCACGTGGGAACATCGCGTGTAGAGGTTCGTGAAGGAAAATTAAGCCTGTCCAGCGTCTATTGTTGTCGAGTACACGAAGTCAAGTTCGAAAACATATGACCGATACCCGAGAAGGAAATCATCGCCAAGATGGCGGCAGCAGGCGGCCATGTGTTAGTTTTTTTTACTGGGTCGCGCCGCGTAGCTTGAATAGGCGAGCCTGGGCTGACTTTGACGTCTTGCTAGTAACATGATGGACGATGTCCTCATCTCCAATCGTGAGTCTCAATTCGAAGGAAGAAGCGGCGCGGAGAATAAATGTCTGACGAGGTGACCGGTAAACAGTCCCACCAGTTCTCCTCCGCTCAGTCCTGCGCAACCTCGTCTCGCAAGGCTCCACCACTCAAAAGCCTTTCGTGGCGCACATACGAAAGCGCCTCCAAGAGTCGCCGCCGCCTTTCACCAGCCCGACGGAGCTATTTCCCCAGACAGGTGTTGCGAGCCAGGCGTGCGCGGAGTATATAGCTTCGACGAGATGCGTATTTTCGAGCAAGCTTGCCACGCAGTCGTTACCGTAGTGAGTTTGAGCTTTAGCTTTACTCTCTGTGCTTCAAAAGAAATAGTATACTAATGAGATCAAATTTGGAAGTCTGACCCATTTCGTCAACGCGGTCGCAGAAGCCAAGGCAACATGGGTCCTCGGCGATGACCTCGACAAGGTCTTTGACAAGTTCAGCGGCGACATCGCGCAAGCCGTGCAAGCGCTCAAGGAGTCTAAGCCCGACACGACCCCCGAGCTACTCGCCTTGCTGCAGGCACTTCTGGCTAGCTTCAATGGCTGCGAGACGTACACCGCGGGCTCAGCTGCGCTCAAATACCCCTTCACTCGTGCCGAGAGGCAAGTCCACGATGTGGTCGGTTTCCTCTACCCGGATGTTGTCCTTCCGCCTTCTGCCTCACACAAGCCGATTGCGGTCGATCTTTCGAAGAAGACGGTCAATGTCGAGACATTCAAGGTGGGCCCGTTCCAGATGCCGAGACTATTTAATGGTCTGTGGCAGCTGTCCTCGCCGGCATGGGGCTCTGGTAGCGCAGAGAGTCAGGAGAAGGCGCTGGCGGGTCTGGTGGAAGACGGCCTAGGCGCTGCTGATATGGCGGATCACTATGTGAGTGTCTGGGCCTCTCTGATGCTAATCAAGGCTATGAGCTGACAGAGTTGATCCAGGGTGATGCCGAGCTCATCTATGGTGATTTTCGCAGGAGGCTGCCGGCTGAGATTCGCAATAGCGTCTTCACCGCTACCAAGTGGTGCGTCTTCGGGCCCCTCGGTCGCCCGGTGACGACGGAGCTCGTGCTCGAAGCAGTCAAAGAGCGTTGTCGGCGAGTGGGTGGCCGTGTAGAGTTGTTGCAATTCCACTGGTACGATGTGAGTTGAGCATCTGGCCGCAAAGCAGTACAGTATGAAGTCGGGCTAATGGCATACAGTATGCCTCGAAAGAGTACCTCGACATCCTGGTAGAGCTGGTCAAGGCTACAAAGACTCATCCCGAGCTCGTGTCAACCATCGGCCTATGCAATTTCGACGCGGAGCATACCGAGGAAGCCTGCAAATACATCCTGGAGGAGACAGGAGAGGTTGGGATCGTCTCGAATCAGGTGCAGGTATGCAATCTTTGCAGTCCACGTTGAACAGATACTGATGGCGAGCTTTCAGTTCTCTCTGATCGATTCAAGGCCGCTGCAGAAAATGAGTGCGGTCTGTGAGCAATACGGCATCAAGCTGTTGACGTATGGATCCTTCGTGAGTACACCCCAACCAGCTCAGGAAGTTTTAGCCACGAAAGACGGACAACGCTGATGTTCTATAAAGTGTGGAGGCTTCATCTCTCCCAAATGGCTAGGCCAGCCCATCCCTGAGATCTACTCAGAAGCCAGCCAACTCACGCCTTCCCAACGCAAGGTAAGTTAAACAACCCTTGGCGTAACAATCATCGTCGCTAATGCAGTCGTAGTACTTCGATATGGTCCAGAATTGGGGCACCTGGCACGACTTCCAGATCCTGTTGGAGACACTTTCATCCATCGCAAAGAAGCACGGCTCGGACATCTCGCTCACCAACGTGGCCACGCGGTGGGTTCTGCAGCAATCTTCCGTTGGCGCCGTCATCGTTGGCACGAGGCTGGGTGTGTCGAGCCACGCCTCGGATAACCTGAACGTCTTCAAATTCAAGTTGGACGACGGGGACATGGCAGCGATCAGCGAGGTGGCGCTGGGCAATGTACCGGACCGAGCGAAGGCTAAGGCGGTGTTCGACAAGCTGGGTGACTGTGGTAACGAGTACCGGGCTATGCATTGATCGACTCGGCAAGGCGATCTTGCAGTCGGTGCTTTTGCAGCACTCGCCTATTCCGTCGATAAGTTGGAGCTAGCTGGACAGCCGCGCATGTTTGTGCGCCTGAGCTGTCCCCACACGAGCTTGCCAGGAATAGGATTGAGAAGTCCCGCATTATACGAGCGGAAACGAGCAAATGAAGCCGGGTCATGACTAGATGAGGATGCACGACTGCAAGCATTCACCTGACCGGACTTGCTGACTGCGTTCCTGTCGTACACGCTCAAGTAGGGAAACCTACCAACTGTTCCAAGCGAGCGAAATAAGGCGTCGTAGACGATTGCGCCCAGTCAAGCCGTCGCAATGTACACATAGATTCCATTGGTCTTTCGTACCCAGTTTCCTTCGAGTCGCGGTGAAAGCATCGTGAGCCCCGTCACTGTAGAGCTTGTAAGCCGGTATTGACGGGACAGATACGACAATGAAGTCTCAGCGCAGATTGCCAGAGCCACATAAGTGTAAATCGGACACGTTCACCGTAATCATCTCTGGGATAGTCACTTCCAGGACGGACACATATTGAATATCATTTTTGGAATAATCGGCTCTTGGACAGTGGCCTTCGGCACCACTTTCTGTTGGGTGACCCAGTCGGTCTTGTCATCCAAATGTGTCCGTCTCATATTTCCGTGCTCCTTGTTGTCCGGCTGTCCGGGTCCGGGCCGATGTGTTCGGGATAAAGTGGGTCGTCGTCCTTGGAGCTCCGCAGGTGCGTCTGGGGATTGCGGAGTCAGAGCTGCCGCTGTGGAGGTGGGCCGACTTCGTCTCGCTGTAGCTTCCTGCAGCCATGGTCTTGATCAAGAAGCCACTGCGTCCTCCTTTGATTGACTGCTTGGCAGGATGCCAGTTTGGACATGATGCGAGATGGTGGATATTGACGACTGCCAGCTGTGTGTGAGTTGCATGTCCTCTCACAACTCAACACGGTGGCAGGCAGACCCTCGAACAAGTAGACAAGCCTAACGAAGGGCGGTCTAGTACGCGGCACGCTGCTCCAGAGACATCTGCCAGCATAGACTTTCCTGCCAGGATGTAGCCTCTAAGGTTTCTCCAAATGTGCATGTGGTCCATGTGGTTCTACCACAGTAATGCAGGGACGCAGGGACGCAGGGTCGCAGGGTCGCAGGGTCGCCAGCGGGAAAAGCCGAGCTCTGGTCCTGTTCCTGTCACGAATCCCCAATCCGGAAGCCTGGACGGACCCTTCATTGCCGAAAGAAGCTGGCAGCCTGTGTCCAGGTCGTCCAATATACCAGTACTGGCTGTCGACTGTCGGCTGTCGGCTGTCAAGCAGGCGTTTATTCTCAGGGTCTTCTTCCATAGGTATCCCTTGGGGGTTTTGACGACCGGAGTCGCCTTGTTCCATGTGGTTGCCATGACTCGGCAGACTTGGCCAGCCTCGTCACGCATGGGCGTGAGATGCCTTCGGGTGAGGCGACCTTTGCAGCCCGAGAGCGCAAGTGGAGAGATGCGGTTGCGCTGAGCTACACTAGTATGTCGCAGCAGAAGAAGTGCACCTTGTATGAGAACTGAGTGGGATAGTTAGCGTAGGATTGAGTATGCTGGATGGGCAGGCAGGGTAGGGCAGGTGGAGTGGGGGTGAGAAAGATCGACGGAGCCGCCACTCCACGATTTGACGTCGTCGTGCGGCGTGCAGCCCAATGTCCCCTGTCGCTGCTGCTGAGTCATCGGGAGTTAGGCCCTCTGTGCCAATACCGTGGTAAGCGTCGGAACGCGGAAGGCGAGGCGTTGCCTCCCAGGATTGCCAGGGCTGTCCAGGCACTAACAGCCACTGGCACAGGCCCTGGCACTCACTGCAAGTGGCGCCTGCACTCACTGGCAACTGTGGAGCCACTAACAGCGACAACATCGTGAGTCCGGACAAGACTAGCCGGCGTTGGAACTTCCTTTCGCAACTTCGGAAAACACAAACGTGTCACGCTTGCCCGCGCTCCTTTCTTCCTCGCGCGCCTCACCGCCCCCTCTGGCTTACAATTCACGCTTGCCTCCAGCCACATCTCCCGCATCTCAATGACCATGGACGACCACTCTCCCTCTGCTGAAACCAGCTTTTCAGATGGCGCTTCGGCCTTTGGATCGTCAGAGTTGGCCTTGGAACTTGGCGCCGGGTTCGGCGACCTCGACACGCCCCTCGGCTTCGCGGACCAGGCTTGCAAAGAATGTCGGAGGAGGAAGTCAAAGTGTAACAAGGCCATACCAACATGCAATCTCTGTGTCAAATATCGCCGGCATTGTCTATATGAGAAGCACTCACGCACGCCGCTGACCAGAAAGTGGGTCTCACCATTCTGATGACGCTGGGCAACACCACACATTCTTTACCTCATTCTCTTTCCCTCTGAACAATCACCTTACTGACTTCTCATCTTAGACATCTCACCGAGGTTGAGGAAAGACTTGAGAGGGCCGAGGGTCTGGTCCGCCAGATGCGCGCCCTTCTCCCGCCTCATCTCCTGAAAGGCGGCGCATCCAGGCCAACTCCCTCTCCCTCTCAAAGATCAAACACCATTTCCAGCGATGCATCGTTTGATTTTAGCAAACTTGAGCAGCCAGCTACAAGCTCGGCATCCTCCGACACCGCCACTCCTCAGGACCACATGAAGATCGAGACCCCTGAGGACGCGCCTCACGAAGTTGAGTCAACTCCAGGCCCGAGCTCAGTCCCGAACTCGGTCCCGACTCCCTCTGGTGCAGATCTCAAACCTGCTGGAGACCATCACACTCCCCAACTACTCCAGAATGGTCGTCTTGCACCTTTCCGTGTCCCCCAGCGAGGCATGTCTACCATCTTGGAGGCGCCACCTGCCACGGATGATTTTGAGTGGGATGAGCAGGACGACATGGCCAGTTTGGCTCAGGCAATGTCTCCAACCGGAACCCCTGGGGACGATGCTGCTCTGGATGGAATGGCTTCGCTGTCTGTCAGCGAGAAGGAGGGTGGTTATCTTGGTGTGGCCTCTGGCGCTGCCTTCATACGGCTCCTGGAACCCAACATGAAAAGGAGAACTCCATCCCATGCCAAATCACGGCCATCTATGAGCAGTTACTCTCCTTTGATACAACAGCCCAATCCTAACCGACAGATCGCGGATATCATGATTGACAGCTACTTCAAGCTGTATCATCTCAGCTACCCGATCCTCCATGAGCCAACATTCAGGGCCCAGTTTTCCGAAGTCATACCCCGACCACATGGAGATTCGTGGCTCGTTCTTGCCTATGTCGTTGCTGCAATCGGCGTTTGGAGTCAGGCAAAAACGCCAGACAACCTTGACCTTCAACTGTTCAGTCAAGCCAGATCTATATTGAGCTTCAATTTTCTGGAACTTGGTAATCTGACTCTTGTCCAAGCCTTGACCCTTACCTCGAACTACCAGCAAAAACGAGACAGGCCGAATTCAGCATACAACTACCTCGGTCTCGCAGTGAGAATGGCCATGGGCTTAGGACTTCACAAGGAATTTCAGGGCTGGAACATCTCACCCTTGAATATGGAGATCCGCCGAAGGGTGTGGTGGTCACTCTGTGTGTTTGACTGTGGCGCCACCATTACTTTTAGCAGACCGTTAACCTGGCCTTTTGACGGTGTTGAGGTGGCCCTGCCCAGGAATGTCCATGATAGGGTCAGTCTTCATTCTCACTGTATCCCCAAGGCACCCTCTCGTCGCTAACGTTCGTTTAGGAACTTACGCCCAATTCGCTCAGCTATCCTCCAGAGACTCACGACATCACGCCTTACACCGGCGCTCGCATACAAGCATCTTTCCATCTCGCCACGAATTACATATACACCAGGGTCATTGGAAAACCGCTACCTAGTGCCGAGGAGCTCGTCGAGCTCGACAAGGAGCGTATAGAGCCGTGGGTCAAAGAGATCCCATCTGGTTTCAAAGAATCAGCAACGGTTCCACTCAAGTACACATTTGCTCATGTGGGACTGAGCTGGCGATACCGAAACTTCCGCATCATCATGTACAGACCATTTGTTATTCGCAAGGCTTTCCGGGCTCGTGATGGCCGTCCCGATGAGGACTCTACTGCGAGTCTGCATGCTTACAACACCTGCTTGGCCGATGCCAAATATAGCATCGCCTCTATCAGCAATTACTGGTCTACCAACGATCACACTCGAATGGCGGCTTGGTACGCATTGTAAGTCAGGATCCGATCACACCCAACTGTTGCGTTGTCTAACATGCCTCAGATATTTCATCTTCCAAGCAGCACTCATTCCCTGCATCTGTCTCCGTAACCTACCCCTCTCCGACCAAGCCGCCGACTGGCGCCAACAAATCACCACCACCCTTCAAACAATCGCCTCCCTCGCACCCGTCAACGTGAGCGCCGCCCGCTGCTACGGCGTCATCAGCGAGCTTTGTGGACGCTACCTCGACAATGTGCCACCACCCTTCCCACAAGCTTCGCCAAACATGAGCAGCAACAACGCTGCGAACACCAACATGTCCTCGATGCCACACCACAACATGATGAACAACAACAATCACAACGGCAGTGGCAGTACGCACAACAACCACATGCAGCCTGGGCAGCATCACCAAGACCCGTATCAACAGCACATGGATGAGATGATACTCGCGGTCGACGAGAGCCCGCAGACGCAGATGAACAGCGTGTACCCGATGATGTGGCCGAACGTGCCAGCTTTTGAGGCCGCGGATCAGTTCATGGACGATGCGTGGATGGACTTTTTGGGTGGTGAGGGTGATGGCCAGGGCGGGCATGATGCTGGCAGGGCTTGGTACGGGCAGTGAGGCATGCTCCCGCACCCCTGCTGTAAAGGGACGAGCGAGGGTTCGAAGCCACCTACTCAAAGCCGACCGAGCCTAGACTTTCGAAGCCGAGCTCGACACGGCGCATCATTGTCTGATCCTCGGGACGCGAGCGGACTCTCCGCAGACCCAGCCCTGGACCTTTCTTTCTCTTGCTTCGTGAGGAGCCCGACTACCACACTCTGTTCTTCCACGCCCAATCCCTCTCACTTTCTTTTCCTTCTGGCATCGACGAACTCGAGAGCTCGAATGCTATTGTTTTGACGAAGCGGACGCCGGCGCACGGGGTCTCAAAGGGACCAGGCATGGCGGTTTTGATATCCTGATTGTCAGCGTTGTTTTGGTTTTGAATCTTTTAGGTATCTGTGGATAGGTATAGCTGTATGTTGAATGTGATAGATGTAACACTCTAGTATTGAGATGGCGCCAGCTTCATCTTCTGGGTAAAAGAGAATACAGACGCTCGAGATAGAGCCAACATTCTCAGCCAACGCGTTCCACGAGTGCTTCATCTCCGCCAGGCATATCGCCTATGGCCTGCCTGTCTCGAGGGTAGCAGCCGCAAGCTTGGCGGTGCTTTCCAGCCGACCTGGTCTTCCAGCACGTGCCGGCTTGTCTGTCCGAGCCATAGCACTCTTGTGGTCTTGAAGGAGATCCAACGTCCTGTGTCAGCACCATATAGCAACTCAAGTCTCCCATCTTCGTCTCTTCTCTTTTTCGCCCAACGCCACAGTCTTCGCGTCTCATGATGACCGGATCGTACCTCAGCAACCCAAAGCAAGATATTTAGAGAGGGATGTCGTGAACAAGCAAAGCAGAAACATGGTGAGAAAGTGGTCATTCAGTTCCCCAATGGCTCCTCGAGCCGCACACAGCCTCACTGTCCCTTGGTCGAGAGTGCCGACGGCGAGATCCTCTCGAGAGCCTCGTCCGCCTTCATCCTGGCCTCGTGAAGCTTGCGCCGATGGTCCTCTCGGCGGACTTTCGAGTCTTTTCTCTTCGCTTTGACTTCCTGGAATTTGCTCGTTGATTGGGGCCGATTTGGAAGGTGGAAGGCCACCTTCCGCCGCGAGCTGCATGTGGATTTCTCGGGATTTCCAGGTCCAGTGGTGCTGGGGCTTGGTATGCACTCTGCCATTGTGTTATGTCTAGTGTCTTCGTGTATGTGTCTATTGTCTTTGAGGCCCGGCGTGTATTCCAGGAGCGCACATTGAAGGCGATCGGGGGGCTATTATCTGTATGACAAGAGCGAGATGTGACCGCAGCGAAAGAAACGAAAGCTTTCTTTCGGATCATTCCTTTCGAGCATCGTGCTGCATGTTAATATATCGACCGGCTAATGAAGCTGGGCATCAACACGTGAACGTCCTGACCAACGTATTACTCGTAGCCACATAATGGCCGAGGCTAAACCTTGCAGTCCTGTTGTCCCGCCGAAGCAGAAGAGAACTGACCAGGCAAAAGTGCCGGGCATGACTGGCACCCAAAAATAAGCTGCGGAGCCAATCAGGGCCACATCCTCATTCTGCCGTCGTCCAGATCCGTACTGTGGGATACAAAATGACACGTTACGAGGCTTACGCTGCGTGGTCAGCGCGCCCGTCCAAGCCGGGCTTTGCACGTGCAAGACAAGAGACCCGATGATTTCCCGCCAGTCGCTGCGAATCTTGTCACACGACTTGGTTGGATTTCGTAACAGAAAAACATTTGTCCCGTTGGGCTGTGTTCTGGAAACAGGCTCGACAAAAGGCCTGTGCGCTATAGATATACACATGAGCCTTGGGTTCAGGTCTCAAGACTCAGTACTAGCCTCCGCCGCGGCCGTCGAGTCACTCGCGGCCGCCCTCGTCTCCTTAGGTGCCCTTCCTGCTCGCTCCTCACAGTGACCGGCCACAAACACAGCCGCGATGCCCGTCTTGTCCTCCCCACACCCCTCCATCTCCGTCGTCAGCGCGACATCCCGCCCCGCGTGCACCCACAACCCCGTAGTCCACGTGGCTTCCTCCCCAGCCGCCCACAGATGTCGCGTCCCACCCGCCGCGAACGTGACCGTAGCGTTGGGATTAACCCACACCGGATACAGGAACGTGTCCGTCGTGAACGCCGTCTTGTCCACCTTGTGCTCCTCCGCCGGCAGCACCACAAGCGACACGGCGTCGCCCTTTCCCGGATCGTACCGCCCCAGCCCACCGCGCTCCGCCGCCGCCGTCTCCGCCACCAGCGCTCGCCACAGATCGCTGAATACATGGCGGTAGATATCGTAGATCTCCTCGCGCCACGGCGAGACGACGCTAGCGAGGTCCGGCGGCTGCGCGGATGCCGCGGCCGGGGCGGACGAGTCGAGCAGCTTCAGCTGCGTGTGCTTGCGCCAGAGCTCGTGGTCCCACTTCGAGTCGGCCGGGTCGTCGGTGATGCCGTTGCCGATGGCCTCGCACATGGCGCGCAGGCACTCTTGCACCGTCGTTGCGTCGGCGAGCTCGGCGTCCGTGAGGGGCGGGTCGAGGAGCCATACGCGCCGGAGCATGGTGGTGGCTTGGCGGAGGAGCGCGTGGGATGTGAAGTCTAGTGTGCGCAGCGACTGCGACTGCGCTGGCGCCGGCGCCGCGGCGCTGCTTTGTTCGGTTGGTGTTTCTACTGCCATGACGAGATATGTTTTGGTGTTTTCGAGCGAAATGAGGGGAATGTGCGTCTGGAGTCCTTGCGTGCGGGGGATCACTCACTGACCCCACCATATTGAGGTAGTTGGGACGAGATCTGGGCGCTCGCCTCACAATATTCTGTTTCGGCATTGGTGAGCGGGGGAGTTGCAACCTCCAAGCCGTCAGGCGTTCACGCTTGTTGGTGTTGCATATAATTGGGGTACCTCTCCGCAGTGCCCGCATCCGATGCCACTATCCCGAGAGTGGTCAACGAACCAGTTCTTGCATGTGCCTGAGATTAGCAGTTGGGCTAAAAGCTGGCCCGAGCTTCTTTTCATGAAAGAGGCAACCTTTTGGTTTAGTCTTTGTGAGGCCTTCGTGAAGCAGCTTTACTTGAGAGCGCCGATGAGGATCTTCCGTCGTCGCCGTGCTCTGCGGTCGTCAAGTCTGGAGGCGGCACAGAGTGGATCGCCTCTTGTAGCTATCATCCTCTGCGATTAGCGGACTAACTCTTCTGTGGAATAGTTGGCTGTGGTAAACACAGCCTTGAGCTATTCCTCTCCTTCCCTGAGCACGATCAAATCTGCCATGCCAGCCGGAAGGCGTGACAGTGGAGAGTCGTCTATCTTGACTTCGAGTTTAACTCGCATGAGTGCTTACCCATTGCGCACAAACACGCATCATAACTAGCTTCGTAATTCCCATCAGCAAATCGCCAATATGAACCTTACAACATTCTTACTTCTCTCGCCCGCATCCGCAGCCATATACAACTACACAGGCTGTTTCACCGAGACAGACCAGCTGCCCAACACCACCCGCGCACGCACTCTCAACGGCGGGATCAACCAAGTCGGCACCGGTAACATGACGGTCGAGATGTGCCTCGATTTCTGCGGACGTGGATCCCCTGGTGGCGCCGAGTACATGTTCGCCGGACTGGAGTATTCGAGGTGAGCTAGCCGATAATGCTGAGGATGAGGACCGATGGCTGACTCTGGCTTTTGCTGCTGCTGCTGCTGCTGCAGGGAGTGCTAGTGCGCGCAGACTTTCAACATCATGTCCGTGAGGGTCAACGACACCGAGTGTGGCTGTGGCTGTGACGGCAATGCCTCGCAGATCTGTGGGGGAAGCATGCGCTTGTCGGTGAGTTCGCCACGGGCGCAGTGGTCCGTAATGGACATGATGGTTAATTTGCTCATGTCACAGCTGTACATCAAAGTGGCTGGCGCGGCCAGGGACACGGCGTCTCGCATGGCGATTGTGTGGGTCGGTTTTGCCGTTTTCCTGCTGTGAGTCAGGGCTGGGGATGATCAGGGAATGATCGAGTGACAGAAACTATACGTACTGGGGAAGAGAAGGACGGTGTTATTAGTAGAGCTGCCATAATCTGAATTGATTTTTCCGCACTGCATCAGAATGACAATGAGCCCAGTCCTCGCGCGTGCAACGCACTCTGCACTGCTCTTTTGACGCCCGCCAAAGCGTCTCTCCAGCCTTCTCTGCCCTTGTTATCCCTCTCAAGTTGGTCGTCCTCTTCAATGATCCAATCCAGCCATCTCACCAGCTTCCTAGCCTTCTCCATATCCCTCTCCTCAGTGACCACACGAGCCAGATATCTCTCAAAGACCTCGACATCAGCATTATGTGGGCCCTCGTCACTCGTCTCTCGGTGCCATGCATTCAACATATCCTTGACCTCCTGCACAGACGTAAGCGACGTCGCCGTGAACGCAACCTTGGCCGGCGGCCTCGGAAACGCAATAGTCGTCTGCCCAATACTCGCAGCCTCCCTCGGCCTGTTCACGGCGCCGCGTCGACCCTGCAAATTTAGCCCCAGCCCAGCCTTCTGAGCAAGTTTGCGCCTGCGGTGGTCCTCCATGACTTCCCGCCGCACTTCCTCGGGGAGCTCGGCTAAGAAGGCAGCGTCGAGCTCTTCGGCCTCCTCCAGAACCGCATTCTCGACTGCGCCGCGGCGATTCACCGCAGTCATGAAGTTGGTCTGCACACGTCCCGCTTTGGCGTCGCGCTGAAGTTCGCGGTTCCTGCTCAACGCGCCGCGCATGCCGCCTCGCGTACCGCCACGGCCACGTTTGGAGGGGCTCTTTTTGGGCTGAGGGCGGGGGATGGTCCGGTCTGCGCGCGGTGACTGTGGCTGCGGCACGTGCTGAGCTTGTCGTGGTTCATACGATGCAAGGATCTCGGCTTTCATGTCGGCGGGTAGGGCGTTGAAGACATCTGGGTCGATGTCGGGCGGGATCTCGTTCTCCACCACGGCGGGGCTCTGGTTCCGAGACGTTGCGTCTGCGTGGATCGCTGGAGACGGCTCTCGTGATGCTGAGGCACTAGACTTGCCTCGGCTTTGTTGCGCCAACAATCTGCTGCGGATATCTGGTGGTAGCTCGGCGATGACGGCCGCGTCTGGATTGCTTGGCATCACGAATTGTGTGCCCATCATATTCATCGGCGTTGTTGCCTTGTTGTCAGCCTCGTTGGCCCGGGCCAACGCCAGAGCTGGGTGGATGGACCGGTGCTTTGGCTTCTGGGGCGTGATGGGCTCCTCCGCGATGGGGTCATCTGTCATGTCTCGTCTGGTGCTATGACCCGTCGATTTTGATTGCTCGGGACTGCCAAAGTCTGAAATGTCGTCGGTGGCCTTGGACTGAGGCGCTGATACCTTCTTTGACAGCGACACCGCGGATCCTGCACCGAAGGCGCCAAAATTGAGCCTTCTTTGACTTCCGTCAGGTGCACCTGATGGCTTGAGAGGTTCCAATTTCTGGAGCTGAACACCCAGCCCTCTCAAGTCGCCAGGGCTGAACTTGAACGAGCGCATTATCGAGACAGCCTCTTTGCCAATAGTTTCTGCGTTGTGCGTGGCGACACCGAACACGGTGCTTTTGTTGAAGGTATCGCACTTGCCATGACCCAGGTGCTTTGCCGGATCCAATGGTGCATCCAACGAACGGCGCATAATCTTCATAGTAAGATTCTTCCCCTTGACGCCTTCATTTAGTAGCCGTCTCTCCAGCTCCTTGCACAAGTTCATGATGAAATCCTCTGCCTCTTGTTGGTTAAGGAATCGTATGCCCCAGTTGACTTCAGCTGAGACCGACTTGCGCACAGGCTGGTCGCCAACTTCGACGCGATCGATGCCTCTTGAATACTCCCACAATTTCTCGCCGGTCTTAGGGCCAAGCACAGAGACCAGGCGCTCTTTGGACGCATCTCGAATATCCTTGACAAGTTTGATACCCATCTCCTCGAGTTTGCCGCCTATGCTGTAAGCCACACCTGGCAGGTCTTCAACTTTGAGGTCCCCAAGGAAGCCAAGCACCTCCTCTGGCTTGATCTGATATTGACCGGCCGGTTTGGCTCGGCGAAGGGCGACTTTGGCAAGCAGGATATTGCCACCAATGCCCACAGAGACATTGCAACCCGTCTTGTCTTTTATTCGAGCTCTTAGATCTGTAGCCAGGGAGTTTGCCTTTTCCTGTTCCCTCCAGATGCTTCCTTCAGACACACCATGGCCGTCAGATCCTGCAGATTTAAGCACCAGCGCAGTGATGTCTACCAAGGCCTCATCAATACTGACGCTCTGCACGACACCTCCCACTTCCAGAATGGCCTCGTAAAACAGCTTGCTGGCGTCCTCGTACCCAGGGAAGTCGTACGGCAAAACCTTGAGATCCGAACACATTTCGAGGGCACGCTTCATCCACATGCCGTTCTTCACGCCAAACTTCCGCGCTGGATAATTGCACGAGGCGATTTCCGAGCCGGTCCCTGTGCCGTGTGCCACAACTGTTGGCTTATCAACGAACTCTGGCGCACTTTTCAGTGACACGGCGCAGAAAAAGCTGTCGAAGTCCACGTGCAAGATGTACCGTCGGGACCCAGGGCGGCGTTTGACGACCTTATTGGATCCAAGCCCCTTTTCGTTCGCAAGCCGTTGCATCTTTGATTTCAGCTCAGCCTTCCAAGTTGATAGGTGGTGTAATCGACTTTCTGCGTAATACTGTTGGATGAAATCCGGATTTGCCGTCGAAGACTTTCTCATCCTCGGGTCGGAGAGCAGCCATGCGTTGTGCTCTTCAGAGGTTAGCGGTTTCTTGATCGGGCTGCGTGTGACGCCTGTGGCATTCTCCGGAGGCTCGTCGTTCTCCTTTGGTGTGGGCTCTCGTTCCTCCAAAGGTGCACCTGCCGCCTCTGGCTCGTCGAGTTGCATTTGCTGGGCGCTGAGGTCGTCCTTGATATCATCATCGCGAGGTTGCTGCGCCGGGGTAGGAGATGACGTCTTAAGCTCTGATCCTGCAAGCCGGTCCACGACCCGCTCGTCATAGTCATCCTCGATGCTTTCTATCGGCTGCAATTTGGAAGGCGTGAACTTTGAAGGCGCATACCCTGGTGATGCTGGTTTCTGGAGAGTGGACGGGGAGCCGCCGAACTTGTAGGCCGGGCTGCTTTGGGAACCCTTGAATTGGGCGGTGTAGAAGCTGTGCTGAGACTGCTCCTTGTAGCCTCGCTGCGGCGTGTTGATCTGCGAGGAGAGTTTCCCGTCGTCGAACTTCATAAGCTTTTGCCGCGAGCCAGCATCGACCACTCGGTACTCCGCCCAAGGGAGCATCCTGCCCGCCGCAATCGAGTCCACAATCCATGCCGGCTTGACGATGCGGTATTCCTTGAACTCGATGACCTTCTTCGGCGTCAACGACGACGCGATGATGTGAGTGGCCATCGTTTTCGAGTCCAAGTACTGAATGAACGCAGCGCCATGCTCAACCAGCTGTTTGTGCAGGACGTGCAGCGGCGGCTGGGTGTATCCCGATACATGCGCAACAATTCCCTTGAATATCTGAGGCTTTCCGCTGGCCTCGCGGAGCTCCGCGTCGAGGTTTTGCAACTTGATCTTCTTGCGCCGAAAGTAGTCGTTGAAGCCACCAAAAGCGGAGCCTTCGTACTCTTCGCCTCCTTCGTCTGAGAACGTGTGGCCTTCGATGCGCTTGCGCACCGCACTGGAGTTCTTGTCGAGGCGACTACCCATCTTGACGAAGCTCGGTGGCACGAAAATCCAATATGGCCGTTATTGCTGAGTGGACCGGGATGACAAGGTCGCGATCTGAGTGTCATCGCGTCCAGCGCAGCTCTCCATCACTTGTGGTGCGAGGACCGCATTCGTAAATGAGTAAACAGAGTCTCGAGCCGCTCCAGGACCAGCGGTAGCGTTCGGCAGCAAATCTATCCAAGAGTAGTGGTTGGTGTTGTGAGATGCCCGGTTTGTGAATGTGAGGCTCCCATGTCGCCGCTTTGAGCCCACGACGCGGTCCCGAAGCGCGTAAAGTGCGCCGGCGACCACTTATCTCGGCGACCAGACAGTCTGCCAATCAGGCACGACCGACGTTTTACTAGACCCCTCATTGTTCCGTTATTCCCTATGGTGCGATCTTTTGTGAGATAATGGCCTCTAGGATATTCGCTTTTGGAATAATCATCTGTAAGCTAATAATGTCTGCAGTGACCGACTGTGGGGTGTTCACAGAGCTGTGCTGCAAAGGTCTGGTGGCCGAGACAAGTGTCTGAGTCTATCCCAGTGACGAACCTCGAAGGTCCTCACGGCCGAAGACATCAGCCTTACGATACGCCAATTTGTACCCAAGCGATCGTATCCAACACGTTGCGACCTTCGGAGAGGGCAGGGTTCCCAGTATGAACAACGACCAATTTCGGAAGCTCCTACTGGCAAACGCGGCCAAGTCAGCAAAGGATGGCACATGCTCAACGCCCAAGGGGCCAGGCGCCACCCCTTCCTCAACTCTGGGCTCGCGCAGGAAGTCCAGCATACCTATGACACCGTACGCTATTATCATTCCCATTCAAAATCTACTCGCACGGCCTAGCTAATACTCCCCCATCCAGACGCTCCGTCGCAGGAGGTGACCGAAACAACGAATTCGCCCGGCAACTCGCCGAGCGCGACAATCCCGGCCAGCCGAAGAAGAAGTACCGAACCTCAGCCCCAAAAGGCAGCAGATTCGCAGAGGGCTACGTCGACCGCGCGAAAGAGCGACAAGCCGCCGACGACGCGGCAGAGGACGACAAGGCCGCGCGCATCAAGGCGCTGGAGGAGTCGCTCAAGAAAGAGGAGATCGACCAGGCCACCTTCGACAAGCTGAGCAGCGAGATTGCCGGCGGCGACTTGTCTAGCACGCATCTGATCAAGGGGCTAGACTTCAAGCTGCTGGAGCGGATCAGGAAGGGCGAGGACGTCTTTGGCGAGAAGGCTGCTGCGCCGAGCGCGCCGGAGGCGGAAGAGAAAGATGGCGAGGACGAACCCGGAGAGGACGTGGATGATGCGTTCGAGGAGCTGGAAGACAAGGAGGTCGAGGCTGTCGTGAAGGAGAAGGCCAAGAAGAAGGGCCAGCTGGCGACCACGACGTTGGTACCCGGGCAGAAGCGCTCGCGGGACCAGATCCTGGCTGAGATGAAGGCTGCGCGTGAGGCTGCGAAAGCGAACCAGCTGGGCAGCAGGTTCAAGAAGATCGGCGCTAAGAAGGAGCCGGGCTCGCGCATCGAGCGTGACGCCAAGGGCAGGGAGGTACTCATCATTGTTGACGAGGACGGCAACGAGAGGCGCAAGGTCCGCAAGGTTGCGGCGGAGGTCGAGAAGGAGCGCGAGGCTTTCAAGGTGGCTCCGGATGCCGAGGTGCTGGGCATGGAAGTGCCGGAGTACTATCAGAAGAAGAAGTTGGAGGAGCAGCAGAAGGAAGAAGAGCAGGATGTTAAGATGTTCTCGGATGTGGAGTCCGACTATGATCCTCTGCAGGGCTTGGGATCAGACTCGGACGACGACGAGTCTGGTGACGAGGCGAAGAAACAGGCCCATTCGAAATCTCCCGACAGCCGCTCACCAAGAAGCGAGGGCGAGGTTGGCTCTGAAAGCCCGCCTCCAGCATCCAAGAGGAATATGGCGCCTCCACCAAAACCGCGACAAGCCGCACAGCAACCCCGTAATTATTTCAAGTCTGGCGGTCTGATATCAGAACAAAAGGTCAACGCGCCGGCGCTCACAGATCCCTCCGTCCTGGCGGCACTCAAGAAGGCCAAGACGCTCAACGCGCAGACCAAGTCCGAAGAAGAGCAGAAGGAAGCCGAGCGAGAGGCCAAGCTGAAGAAGATGCTGGCCAGCGCGGACAGAGACAACGCAGACATGGACATGGGCTTTGGCGAGAGTCGCCAGCAGGACGAGGAGGAGATGGAGGACGACGGCAAGACCAAGCTTTCTGCGTGGGGAGGCGCGGATGCTGACGACGACGATGATGGACGTGGCGGAGGTAAAGCCAAGCGGAAGAGGGGCGGCAAGAAGAGGAAGGGCGATGGCAACAATATCGCTGATGTCATGAGAGTTCTTGAGAAGAGGAAGGAGACTGGCGCATAAGGTGGGAGTTGGTCACAGATGCATAGTAGAGGAAATGATAACTTAGCAAATCCGGCGCATAGCCATTGATATATTTGGCCCCAATCTTGCGTTATTCAACGGCGTTGGCTTTTCTTTCCTTGCATCAGTCGACTCGTTCGTTGCCTAGTATCTTGGTGGCCTTTTGTCCAGTCTGACACTGCGTCGTAAGAACTAGGTAGCGGGGCAGTGGCAACTTTGGTATACGACACTGATTTTTGTATAGCCATAACGTCTCAATTTTCCTCAGAAGAAGAGAAACTTGTTCTATATAAGGCGACCAGCCCAAGGCTGTGTCCTTGTGACCCTCCATATATAGAAGCACATGGAACCAGGGGAAGTCCTGCAGTCAAAACCTGGCCAACGTCGACATCCGTGAAGACTCCCGTATTCACATACAAGAGATATGGCGCAAAGGACATGCCTGCTTCCGCAGCGATCTTGGCTGGGCTTTCGCGAACTAGGCTGTCGGCTTGACGCACTTGGCTATCGAGCATGCCAGCTGCCGCCATCGAAGCGTCGCCCGGACTTGTGAGGGCAACAACACTATGCACACACCCACCGTTCTCCGAGGCGAGGACACAGTGCTCGACCGTGACCACGTCAGACTCCTCCCGATGCAAATGTACCGAGTCCGTGCCGGGTCTCAGACCGCTAAGGGCCGCATGAGCATGCCACTCCGCCTCGGCCGAGCGCGGAAGCCCATCGACCTCGACGGCAAAGAAGTACGGCAGCGCCTTGTTGTCATTTTCGCCCTCGATGACCGAGTAGTCAGGCAAGCTGGCTTCCTCCCCAGCATCGCCGTAGGACATGTACTGCGTGTTGAACTTGCGGTCCCACAAGTCGGGTCCGCTCTCGTCTTCGTCGTCGTCTGGAGACGAGGGCGACCACCTGTGGGCGTCTTTCCAGGCTTTGTATGCGAGGCGGGCTTTCTCGCGTGGCGGCAGGGGGCATTTCGAGCTTGTGGAGCGCGGGAAGTATACCGCTGCGCTGGTCCACCACTGCACGCTCACCTCTAAACCGATGCGCCAGAGGTGTTGTAGGGAGAGCACCAGCTGCATCTCGATGCCCTCGGTGGGTAGCTCCATGCTCGCCGGGACGAGGGGGATCTGGCCTGCAATGTGAACTGCTCGCGCCCCGGATGCTGTGACAGGGAAGCTGATGGCCTGGCTGTAGGGGCCGATGTTTGCAGGTGCCCAGTAGGACCTGCTCTGGACGTGAAGACCTTGTCGGTCTGTCTCGCCAGTGTGGAGGGTGACATAGACGGCGATGTTGCCGCTATCTTCGGGGAGGAGGTCGCCGCAGGCTATGGTCACGCGTGATGGTGGGTTTGGCGTGGTGAAGAGGGAGCCGTAGACTGCATTAACGGCGGGGAAGTCGGCCATGGAGCGCAGAATGATGATAGTGCTTATGATGGACGTTGGAGACAGGTTTTGCCGGTGGAGGCGTGACTGGATCTCGTTGATGAGTTGTGTTGTTTCTGCCTTGATAGCGATAGTGCCCTTCGTGACTGAGGTGCTTATGGCCCAGGTTTGAACTTGGGGCGTAGGCTTGAAGGTGACAGGGCGCTGAGGTTTGCCGTTGGGTGTACAAAATACGCCTAGATCCTCATCATCTGCCTTCAGGTCGTTCAACACTGCCGCAAATCTTGTGTCCAAGAGATCTGGCTTTCTGATATTCAAATCTTGCGCACCCTCATCAGCCAGTTTGTCTTCAACTTTTGCCCCAATGACCTTGAGCCATGCCTGACCGCCACCTTCTCTTACGACCACTCGGTCCCCCTCGTCAACAACAACTCGCTTCTTGAATAGCCTCGCCGGACCATCAATAACAAGCGTCTCGAACTCTCCACCCTCCCCCAACACAGCACCAGTATCCAAACCCGTGGAGCCAAACCTCCCCATGCCCTTCTTCAGCCTTGTGACGCCCCTCGCGCTTGCGACGTTCTCCCACAGGAACGACTCATCAAGCCCGCCTGAAGCGACCTTGATGATCCTGGGGTCGAGGCCGGCGGCAGCCATATCCAAAAGCAGTTGAGCCTCATCTTTAGCCACATGGGATGGCGGGGGCAGTGTTGGGTACTTCCATAAGTACGCCAACAGTGTCAGGCCCAAGCGCAGAGCCACTGACTCTACCCGCGTGCGCTGATAGGTACTCAGAATCGCACCTGCGCTGATAGCATTGGCTTCTGGGTGATCTTTGATAACAGCCCTCAGTAGCGGGACCATGGACTCGGTCTCATCCTCGTCAGCAGCAGCGTAGTCCCTGCCCGTATGCACCGCTCCTCCCAGGATAGGCCGCCTGTACAATGGAACGCCTGTCGCCTCCGCATACAGCGGGATGACCTGGTGTCCGACCGTCTGGTACATGAACGAGTTCAGATCTTCATCCTCATCCACGCCCGCGTCATTTTTGTTTCGAGTCAGCGCTTGAGCATCATCTCCAACGGCCGGCGCCGCCGCAGAGCTCAAATCGCCAGAGGAAGAGGAGGCCAAAGCTCCCACATGACCTCCGCTAGCACCGCTACCCGCGGACGACAAGCCATCGGAAGCGGCGCCAGCAGACGGCAGCGGCGGATGCAGGTTCGCTAGCGCGACGAGGCGGTGGCCGTTCTCCAGACAGTGCAGCGCGGAGAAGAAGCTATCCTTGCCGCCTGACACCAGGGCGATAACATTCAGGCCGTTGGACGCCGCCATAGGTTTGGTGGTGGTCTGAGCGGACCAGATGACCCTCAGCTCTATGTGTTGCGTGTGCAAGCTTGGCACGATCGAGCGGAAGCACCAGAAGCGTCTCGAAATTGCCGATCGCGTCCACGTGCGTGCAGATAGTCAGATCTGATCTCTCACAGGGCCGTTTCTGTCCAAGTGTGGAGCAAGCCACGATGTCAGGTCCCGGATATCGACTGTGGTGACACCGAAGAAGTCTGGGCCGACTTTGCCTTCCCCAGGCACGGTGCGTGGCCGAGCAAAGCACCCGAGATTCCGAGATAGATGTCTTGGCCCCTACCTACCATCCGACTGTCAACAAAGTCATGTCCCGTGAGGTCTCGATGGGAGGGATCCGAGTCATCAGGCCTGGGACAATGTGTTGTGCGTGCTGCGACTCAAACGGGCTGCTTGGCCTGCTCAGGCTGCGACGAGATATTTTCGGTTGCCTGACCTTCGGTAAGCCCGCGAGTTTGACGAGGAGAAGAAGCTGATTCAGTGTCTGCGTCCGTTTTGAGACGCGGTTATGAAGTGAATATTCACATCCACTAATCTGGACCTGGGGGGCTCTGATGGAGTTTTCGTCGACTCAAAGCTTCAGGTTAGATAGTATTGTGAGGGTTAGGGTCGACTGCCTTCCGAGCCCCCCCCCCCCCAAGGTTCAGACGCACAAAATCATCATCATCTGAACGCACTGTTCTCGTCATCCGCATTAGCCCCCAATAGTCAAACAAATGATCGCTAAGCCCACGATATCGCACGAGAAGAAGCACCATGACCAGCAAATTGAAACCGCATGTCAAAGAAGACAACCATTTCAGCTGGAACAACATCCTCCCAGTGCCTGCATTAGTGAGAGCCCGTGTGCCAGCACTCAGCTACCACAAGATCTGCTACCACGACGAGTAATCGACCGAACTAGTTTCGCATGCCCAGGAAAGCACGATTTTCTAACGTGAGAAAAAGAACGTGCCATTGCAGCCCAAGTACCCCCGTCAGCGAGATACATCCACCGCCAGCAGCAGCAACTTCGCAGGCCCGCTCGGATCCACCTCCGGTGTCATTGTCGCCATGTCTCATCCTCCCAGCCCTATGGGCATCGCGTGACAACAAGACGGCTCGTTCGCCGCTCATTTCGCACGTTGTTCGGGCGTCGCCGCTACGGACGTTGTGGGACGGGGGCTTTACACACCGACACATGCAATTCAACCACTCATTGTGCCCGCACTGCCATTTTTGACTGTGATGAAAAAAAGACACAGTTTCATGTAGGCCGAAAGCAACGAGACTTTTTTTCGTCCAGTAAAAAACGGCAGGAAGCCCTCGGAAACGTGCCTCTATGCTGTGTGTAAGTCGGGAGAGATTACGTGTGTCTTGACTTGCAGACTCGCACGGCATCGGGGCTAGCAAAACGCGCGTGCCTTGCATATGTTTTTTTTTGGTGCTGCAATGAGATGGGTTCGTTACGCCGGGTAAGTGGGAACCTCTGTACGTGCAGGTCACACTCATGCAGGAACGCAGCAGTCGGATGAGGAGGGGTTGGTCGCTTATTCGAGGAGGGGTGTGGTGAGTGAGAGCGAGAGCCTTACCTGTATAAACCAGATCGGACTCATCATCGCAATCGTGCTTACTGGTTCTTGTTGCCGAATCTGGAAGAGAACAGCTGCAGCTTACTGGTACAGAAGATAAAACCGAAATGCCCAAGCGGGACACGATGGAGGGATCGTGTCGTGCGTAAGTAAAAGTGTCCTCCATGTAGGTAAGCTGCATGCAAATGGCTTCGATACCTCGGTTCTAGGCCGCTTACCACATGATGACTTTGCTTGTCCAAAGGAAAGACAGCGCCTTCTAGGCAGCGATGAACCAACACAATGGCGTGCAATGTGAGATACTTCCTGGCGCGCATATTGGCATCGTCTACGGTGGGCCGCGCCCCCAACGTCCGCATCCTTCTAGATGTCTCGGCGTGGGCAGACGTAGTCCACCCCCACAAACGCTTGAAATCCTCCGCTGGTATCTGCGCCGCTGGCCAGTATGGAATCATGGCCGCTCACGGTTGGACCAAGCGATGGCGTGGGGTTGTGGGAACGGCTGATCTAGACTAACAGACTAGATCGGACTCCCTTCTCCTCGGATCAACGCCCAAAAAAGGGTTGGCCGCGTACCTGCGTACTTGGTGTGCGCTCACTCCAACCCGAGCCGCTCCCATATGCTTGTTGGTGGGTTTCTAGAAGGATGTGAGGGGAACGTCGAAGGAATCGCCCTTCGGACGCGGGTGTTGGTGATGCAGGTGGAAAATGCGCATTTGTGTGGCACATGCGCCCGCCGAGGTTCCTGCTGGTCACATACTGGAACTGAACTGGCTGAGAACAACGCCTGCGTTGGGTGACGCTGTGGGATGCGCATGACGACAACTGAGTCTGCAAGTCGACATCCTCGTCGGCGTCTCGGGCGCCGGATGAGTGCGTTGCATGCTCTGGCGTTCTTATGATAGGTGCGCCAAAAATGCGGTTGCGAGGCACAAAACTTGGTACACAGGAAGTTGTTTGAGATACTGATTAGGGTTTTGCACACACAAACACACGCACACAAGTTGAAAAAAGTAGGTACAAAAAACTGGTTTCTCTCTAAGCGTACTGAGTAGCTATTCGAGCTCAAGACCTCGTCTCATTTCTGGGTTTCCATGTTCCCACGCCCGTGACTCGCTCGGAGCAGAAGGCCGCACACACTTCCCGTTTCCATCCCGTGAAAGCACTTTTTGTTACTCTGAAACGCTCGCTCGCGAAATGACTAATTGGCCACCCTTCAGGCGCCCCCCCACCCAGCCATCATCATACAAGACTCCGATCCGTACCATGTACACAAGATATCCCCACCGGAAGGATTCTCGGTTTACAGAATTTCGCCTCCCATGTGCTCGAAAACATTTGTCGTTTATGCATTGTCCTCCCAGTGCTCTGTTGTCTTGTGTGAATCGAGCCGTTGACTAGCAAAGACTGATATTGTGGTGTTACATGTAACGAGAAGAGCAAGATGTAAATGCTGCAGATGCTTTTGAGGACTTCCCTCTATGACGCCGTCGTAGTCATCGGTGGAGTGATCCTCACCGTGTAAATCCCTAGAGATCAAGCTTCTTCCGCTGAAAGAAGGTAGCAAGATTGGCCGAGAATCAATGCAAAGCGCAATGACTCTATTCGTGACGCTTCCTCTTCTTCCTGCCGGCAGAGTCACCCGAGTCTGACATGTCGTTGTGGTGGGCCGGGATCTCATTTGCCATTTGGAAGAGCACCTTGCCGTAGTTGTTGAAGTTGTCTTGGTCGACCGGACCAGTCATTGGCGGCCCCGGATACATTGCTGGGTGGTAGTGTCCAGACATGTCGTGCTCGTCAATCAAGTTCATGACGATGGCGCCGGAGCCGTGGGTGCGCTGGTGCTGGGTAAGGTTGTCGGAGCGGGAGAACTTCTTGCCGCACTCGTTGCACTCGAAGGGCTTGTCCTCAGTGTGCAGTGACCGCCAGTGGCGCTTGAGGTGTTCTTGACGACGGAAGCGACGGTTGCACTTGTCGCAGACGAAGGTCTTGGAAGGGTCCTCGGTCAAAGACTGCTTGCGACCACGACGGTTGGGAGCCGAAGCCGGTGTGCCGCTCTCTGAGCCCGAAGAGCCGTTGCCGTTGTTGGGAGTGCTCGACTCTTGGGCCGCGCTACCCTTCTGGCTCTGCTCCTGGTTGTCGGACCCCTGCTGCTGTTGGGACTCGTTGGAGTTGCCCTGCTCAGCATCAGTGGCGTGCTCCATCTTGATACTGTGCTCCTGCTTGACGCGCTTGTTGCGGTGGCTCTCGCAGCTGGTGGCAGAGTCTGACGGGCTGGGCATGCCGTAGGCTTGAGATTCGTAGTCGCCGTAGGAAGAGAAACTGTGGTTGGTGGCTCCGGAGCTGGAGCGCGAGCGGGACTGGTCGCCAAGCTGGACAAAGCCGTGGACAAAGCTATCCTCAGAGGCGAGGTCGGAGAAGTCGTCGTAGGTGGGCAGGCCGTGGGTGACATCCGAGAGAGGGTGGTGCGAGTGTGAGATGGCAGGGGCTGCTTGCTGGAAGTGTGCGTCACCCCTGTACACAAGCTCGCCTTCTTGCTGTGGGAGCGCGGTGTACTCCGGCGCGAGAGTGGGATTGACGGTGCCCACGGTGAGGTTCAAGTTGCGCGGGTCGCAGAAGTCGAAGTCCTGGGAAGGGTGGTCTGAGGCCACGGAGCTGGCGTAGGGTGCGGGCGAGGGAGAGAGAGAAGGGCACGAAGTGGTGGATGAAGCTTGCGAGCTGAACGTGGCCGAGTGGCCAGGGGATGCACAGTTTTGGAGTCCCTGCGCTTGGGCCTCGAGGTGCTGCTGGTGCGGCAGGTACACTACGGTAGGCCAACTGTCAGCACATGCACGTCTGATTCATTTGCTTCCTCGCTGGCTCTCGCACATGCCAACCCGAACATGCAAAAACTCAATTGCTCATGGTTGTGCGGGAGACGTTCTCGAAAGTCCGTCTTTGTTTCCCACCATCGGATAATAGCATGATTTTCCAGGATGCAGAAACAAATGCCAGGAGAATCGATCAAGGGCGACAGATGTCCCGCCACAAGCAAAGAGCTCGGGGCGTATTTTGTGCAGCGTTGTTGCTTTGACTGTCGGGTGTACGGGGATGTTTGGAATTCAACACGAGATTAAGGTTTACTTACGAGGTGTCATCGGCGGCGACCCACAGTGGTGCCAGTCCAGGTGAGGGAATTGCTCAATTGACTGCTGGGCGTCCACATCCTCCTTTAGGGCCATGGCGCCGTGGTCGAGACCCGAGAACATCGGGTTCAAAGGTGTCGCAAGCATGTCGCCAGGGCTGCTGATCGCACTGCCAGCCACTGACAGTGCCGGTGTCTGCGGATAGCACATACCATCGTGGCTGTCGTACTTCTCCGTGTCCAGCACGATGGTCGGCCTGTGGAGCTGCTGGTGCATGCGGACGGGAGATGCCTGAGGTGTGAGGATCTGCTGCGGCGCGCTGGTGAAGCTGGGCTTGGACTGTTGAGGCATGGGTGGCTGCGAGCACGAAGAGCTCGGCCGCGAGAAAATTGGTGTCGAGGGCAATGGCGAGGAAGGAAGCACTGGCACAGGAGGAAAGGACATGTGCTGCTGTTGCTGCTGCATTGTGTGAGGAGCGTAGGCGTGGTGGGGCTGCTGCGGTATGAATTGTCCGTGGTGTCTGTTCTCAGCGTTGGGATCCGGGCTGTAGTAGTAGAAAGCAGGGCCCATGGCCTGTTGTTGTGCCATCATGTGCTCCATTGTCTGTGTGGTCTGAAGTCTTGACTATCAGCCTTGATGTGCAAGGTGTCGATGTTGTGTAGTATTTCCACCCACCAGACTGACAATCGAGTAGTCGGGTTCGTGTTGTTCTTTTAAAGGTATTACTGAAGTGTATAGATCTCTTGGTCGAGAAGGTGTTGTATGTCGAGGCAGGTTGGCCTAAGGATGGTCGTATCGGTTCGATCCGATTCAAAGAGGGTCTAACAGTCTCAACGTAGTTGGGAGCGAGAGCTGTCTTTTAGTAACTGGATAGTCGACGAGTAGTGTTGTGCATGGGTCGTCTTGTGAGGAAAGGGTCTGATATTTGACTCTGTTCCAAAGGGGATGATATAGAAGGGGACGCGTCAACTATAGCAAGAACGAGGTATGCTTAAAAGAGGGAGTGGAATGGTGTTCCAAAGTGAGTTCAGAGCTAAAAGAAGGAAAGAACCGATATGTAAATAGAAGAGGAGGAAAGAGAATCACACATCCAGCAATCTGTCGATCATGAGATGGAAGCAAGAGCGAGCAGGTCCAGAGTGGGATCCCCACAAGAATATGTAAAGAGCGGGTGTATGTGCACCAGGAAACGGCTACCAAAGATGATCAATCAGGGCCCAGCCGGACGTGCAAGTAGCTGCCAGACCGTGGTCCCTACCCTACTCTACACCCTCCGGGTCAGTGGCATGTGGGCTGCATCGCCTGGGTCGAGGGACAAGACTGGGCACCGGGGCTACTGGCTCTGGTTCAGGTACCTTGTTCCTGAAGCCACCCACACCGCGAATCGACTGCAATGCACTCCAGGGACCATGTCCCTGCACCCCGTCGAACGGTCGGCCTCCACTCTTTCTCGCTGCTTGTCTCACACAGCAACTCGCCGCCGCTGACGAGGACGATACTGTGTAGCAGGGGATCACATCCTTGTCTGGGGCCAGACAGTGTGTGGGTGGGCGCAGCGGCGCTAGTCCGGTTCTATTTTGGCGACACAGTTCTGACATGGATGCCGGAAGTACCGCACATCGATGGGTACAAGACCCTCTGAGACGTGGGTCCCATGCAGTTCCGGGGACCCGGAGTGGCTCCAAGTGCTGGAGCCGTGCGAAGAGAAAAGATGGACCCTGACGCTCCGTGGGAAACCCCTGCTTCCCTTCTCGAATGAGTGGACCACAGCGGCCAGGCACGAATGCATACGACATCTCGCTGCTCACAAGATGTGCGCGACCAACCTTGGGTGACTGTCTGTACGTTCCTTGCAGGCAGCGCCTGGAGAGCGCCGAGCGCTGCCGTTGTCACTGGTCAGTTGCTGACTGCAGCGGGCGTCAACCCAAATGCTTTGTAGACCACTTGCGGCGACAAGACCACGGAACGAGATCACGAGAGTGATAGTCCTCAGCTGTGTGCGCGCTGGTGGCTCGCCGAGGCAGCTATACGACTCCGGCGTTTGCCACTGCACGGTCGCTGCTGCTAGCAGCAGACGGACTGTCGGATAATGCGCCAAAATGAGGAATGTTTGTTCGGGTGCAAACCACCAGAGTTGGTGCCGCACTGGCCAGCATAGAGTTGGACTTGTCCCATTGTGGTCGAATTGTGAAGCCATCCGTGCTTCTCGCCGCCGGGACTCGAGACGTAGAAAGTGGGAAACGAGAAGCTTTGCGGGTTGATACGAGAACCTTCCGCATCCTGCTCCGTGCATGCTGCAAGATCGTACGTGAATGTCGCTCGCAATTTTGGCAAAACTGGCTTCGACAAGTACCGAAGTACTCCAGTATTAATATCCACTCGCCGCTGCTGGAGGGTGGCACGTATTGACCCATATGCTGCATGCGAGCTTGGAGATCGCATTGGCCAGAATGAATCAGCGGTGGGTTGGACCGATCGTTTGTGCTTTGTGCTTTGGCACGGTTCCAGTCCTCTGGTTGGCTATCTTGTGTCCATGTAGCTCCACCTGTATCGCACAGAAGCTGCCACAGTATACAGTTTAGACAATGCCTGTTCGGGCAAGTATAATCGAGACAGCGCAGTGGTGGACGTGGACAATACTCCACTTGATAGGACAACCAGCTCGTTGACCGCACAATCCAGCTCGTCGTGTCAATTGACGTGTGAAGAGAGTCTTGATCGTTCCGACCCATGGAAACCGTACAGCGAATTCATTCGCTCGCCGCAAACGACTTGCTTAGCGGGACGACTTTTGGCTCCGTCAATGACTGGATGCGCTTGACTGCGCTAAGAAAACGGTCTTGGCCATAGAGGCTGCAGAGCGCGAAGCTCTCAAGGCTCCATGGTTCACCAACCAGGAGCCGCCCGTTGGCCGGCAGAATTTGGTTGTGTGCGGGCGTCGCGCCAGGAAGTCATCACTCGATCGCCTATGATGGATTGAGGCCTCTGCAGTGCATCATGGTGGTGCCTTGCATGCTTCCATCCGAAGCTGATTTGTTCGTGGGGCATAGCATAGTGCGGCAGTTCCTCGGAAGCAAAGGTGGGCTTCATGCGCTGCTGTTGATCTTCAGGCACACCCCAGGCCCACAGCCCGCAGCCAGAGATCTTCCGCTGCCGCGCCAGACTCAGTGAAGTTATCCACGGACTCGAAACACGCCATGGTGAAATGTCGTCAAGCGCGATACAAGCTCCGCTGCAATGACAGTCAAACCGGCATGGGAGATTCCTCCGACAAGCATGGCTGAGAACATGAGTAGCCATCAACGACAATTTACTCTAGCTATTCTTGGGCATGCTGACATGTTTTCCGATGAACAGTGGTCGTGTTCTCTTGAATATAGTGCATGTGAAGCGTGAAGACGTAAGCTACATCCTGATGTGACAACGCGTCCGAGAAAAGCTCTTCGAGCCAGCACAAGCATATAGTCGCGCAGTAAGAGGTGTAATCGTCGTGGGCGCTGATGAAGCTGACGTTTGTAGCAAGTATACACTATGGATAAATAAACTTACAACTTGCGCGTCATAAAAAGGCTAAGTCGGAGCCGGACCGAAAAGGCAGAATTAAATTCTGTCTTGTGTGGTCCGTGGCGGCACCTTGCATGTGCTTGACAAGAAACCACAGGTTGCCCGGCACATTTTGCAAATTCTCTGAAGCACAGATGTCGTCGACATGTTGGCAACTTCGCACCGCAGTCGAACGGGGACAAGCATCATGGATGTTACACCCGGCGGATTACAATGGCACTGCCCTTTCGAGGCTGATGATCCGTGGTAGCCACTGTTGACGATTTTGTCGTCAGCCTTGCGAGCGGACAGGTGGGGGCCGTCTGGTTGTTTACACGGAGATCTATGCAAGCTCTCCACGCCTTGAGGCCTCATCAAGGATTCTCAACAGTCTCCAGTGCGCGTTCTCCACCCCTCAAAACCGTATACAGTACTATAGTAGCTTCACCAGCATGCATAGCCATGAGATCCTGGAAGCAGCTCCGCAATCTGTAGTGTGGTGCATGCGTGATGAGGATCGTGCAAGCGGCAAGGCACGAAGAGCGACCAGTGGCAGTGGAGGAGGCCAACAACTGGTGCTGAGTGGTCTATCGGGCCCTTCCGAGGCGGGCGCATCTCCTGCAAGCACTTGGCTATTGCGGCCAATAACGAGGCTCTCGAGGCTCTCTGCATCGATGGGCGTTGCACGCTGGCTGACAGCCCGCCAGCTAGCTACGTAGGTAGCAGACGCGGGAGCTTGTCCGCTTATGAGGGTCTAATAATTCCAACTTTGACGCCGTCGCAGCGGTTCGAGGTGGTCCATGATGGCTCAATGGATCCGTCGTTTTGCAGTTCCGAAGGAGGGCAATGGTCTCACTCAGCCTTAGGCTGCCGGTAGGATACTCGAGCCATGAGATTGCATATTGTGGCTTTACATTTCGAGATCGGTGGAGGTCTTGGTCGAATCACGCTGTCGACAAGTGTGATATGGTGATCTGATGCGCATCGGAAAAAGTGCTGTGCTGGTAATTGTGATGGGGGATTCTTGCGCAAGAGAGGCAGGCAGGAAGGTACTGTGGTAGGCAGACAGCAGGCACGAGGCAGCAACCAGGACAAAGAGAGGTGACCTCATCCTTCTCATTCACCCGTTCCGCGCCTTCCAATGAGGTCCAATGAGGTCTGCGATCAACTTACTGTGACTTCGTATGCTCGCAACATCACGAATGATGCGCACTTGCCCTCCGCCAACCTTCCATGTTATTGGGCTATCTCATCGATCTCATCGATCTGCACCTCTGGCATCTGCACGCATGGGCAACATGGTCGCCGCTTCCGGGCCCTCATGATAAGGCCGCTCATTTGCCCAGCTTTGAACTTTCCAGCCGTGCGCACCATTCAAAATCAAGAACGAGCCAAAGAGGACGCAGCTATGGGCAGGTTGCCATGCATTGGATCGCCGTACGTCAACACTGACAGCGTGAAACGAAACATGCCCGGATACCCAACCCAGTCGGTTCGGCGGCATCGGTAGCCCACACTTCGTGCTTGGCTGTCACATACATCTCTCAAGCGAAGCATCATCTACGCCATAGCGACATTGACGACGCTTCACAGTCAGCGTGTTGGCGTTTCACCCGTGTGCCCCATCTTTGCATCACAGCAGTACGATACCATTAGGTATTGCTAGTTCGCCCCGCGGATCTTCACCAGCTTGGTGATACTGTGTGCCAGTATTGGGCCCACCGTCCATCACCTTTCATCCACCATGTCAACGATCGGCCCCGTCTGCCCGTTCAGTACACAGTACTGGCACACTCAGCACATGGATACTCAATGCCATCATCAACGGCTGCATTCTCAAAGCAGCATCTAGCGATGATCCATATTCGCCGCGTCAGTCGTATATCGACGCATGGTTCCCGTTACTGGCTGTCATGCTGCCTGGCTGCATGATTTTCCGTTGTGCCGCCGGCCCACTTTCTCTTTCTGGAAGCTTGTCAGTGCTTCACAATCGGCCCAGCAGCTGCCCAGTCGGTCCGTCAGGTTTCAATAACGACAGTGTCCGCAGCTCATGCCACGGCTACCGGCCACGGCGGACTGGCGGGGCCGCTTGAAAATCCATCCCTGTTCTTCCGAGCCCTTTGTCTGGCCGCGGCGGTCTTCAAAGCTGGCCAGCAAGGTGTCCCTCGCCTTCGCCGATTCTTCATGGCTCGGAGCCTGTAATGTCACTTGGCCCGCGCAGTACTTCACTGTGCCTCGGCTCCATTTGTACCTTGCATATCAAAACCTTGCACTTCTGCAGGAACAATTCCCTAAGGCCGAGTGCTACCACACGCGAAATGCTGGGTCTGGTCGGCATGCCTCAAAACACAGTACGGCCCTCTTTCGTGCGTCATTCGAGCCAAGCGGGCGCAAATCGCGTGGACAAACCTCCTCAATGCCACCTCGGCTGTTGCAGACATCGTCCCTGGCCGTGGGGGCGAAAGGACGAGAAATTTCTAGATCTTGAGATCTGGCGCTTGGACAGGCAAGAGTCGCGGAAGCTACCGCCTCACGCACTTCCGTAATCGAGTCAGATGAGAGACTGGTGAGAGCAACTGGTGATTCTTCTTCAACATCAGATAATGCGGACGCCAGAATCACGCGCACAGTGCTTTGACAGACAGTACGGGACCGAGTCGCCGGCCCCGTAACCCGTTGTCCTGACCGTTATCTAGACCGTCTTTTCCACCCACCTACCGCCCATGTGTGGGCCTTTGCGAGGCTTTGGTACTGTAGTAGTAGGTCTGAGCGATGGTTCGCATCAACTTTTGGCTCCGGAGCCGACTGCCGGCAAGGCTTCGAAGTCGCACGCAGGCCCGGCATGGTGGATGACATGCTGGCCTTTGAAGTCGACGCTTTGTGCATAAGTTGAAGCGAACCAAACCTGCCAACATGGCAAATGCACGTACAAGCCCAATCATTCTGTGCTGCTGTGGATTAGGTCCTAGCCAAGTATCAGTATACTGCTTGTCAGCCTGTCAGTGCCTATCTGCACTCACGACGTCTTGGTAAACGAGACCCGCGGCTGCTCAGTGCACTGGCAGATGGCCAGTCAAATTCGAAATCACATGGATGTTCTGTCTACTTTGTTTACAGGCACCAACGTTTGCCACCAGAGGCTGCCCAATTGCGAAAACCACTCACATCCGCCACTTTTGGCTTGATAGGCCCGGCTCCTCTCAACAACGGCCCGATGCTACGGGCGCTGAACTGCCTGACTGTCCATCTTGCCGGGTCCGTTAGCCTGTCCAACAAGAGCCAAAGACCGACTTGGCGCAATTTCGAAGCTGACGTTCGCCTCGTCAGACCTTGCGATGCCAGACAATGTTCGGAAAATTTCGGTATTGTCACTTACCACGGTACTGCCATGATGCTACCACTAGGCATCCACCGGTAGGACAGCGACCAACAGTGTCAGCATGTGCAGCTGGGTGGGAACTGGGCAAAAAGGCCCTGCTCGTGCCTCATGGCATGCGTCTGTGCGGCCTTGAGTAGCCAATCAACCCCAGCAGCAGCCAAGCTGTCAGACTGTGAACTGATCTTGTCATTTTGGGACTTGTCTACTGTGGTAAATGATCACGCTTTCTGGCTTCGTACGCGGCAGTCAGGAAGTTGACCGGGTATCACGTTTCACGGCTTTGGAGCGGTAGACGTCAAACCAGGTACGGGCCGTTGCCCGCGACTACACCTGGGTAACCGTGCCATCCTAGCTGGCGCTTTACCGACGCCCCGGCTCCACAAGCTTGATGCCCCGGATTTGCAAAGGTCGTAAATTTCTTATTCAGACAGGGTTCCCCCGTCGCCTTAACACTCAAGTCGAGTCAAGAATCACGACTCACCAGAGCTGATTCTTCATGGAAGTCTGGCTTGTGCATCCTCCAAGACCGGTATTTAAACAACTGGGCGTACGGTCTCGGGCTTTTCTCTCACGAACGACTGATAGAACGTCGTATTTCTGCAGACAACATGAACAGTCGACTAGGAATGACTCGTCCATTCGCAGTACTCTTGTGTGCAGCAATTTGACTCGCGAGAGGCTGCCCGGACACGCTGCAGAAGTGGTGCACTTTTGTGTGCCTGAGACAATCCAGAGCCAGGGTTTAGTGCTGTCTCAATTTGAATCCAACGGCGGTCCACTCGAATCACAATGTTGAAGTACAATCCGCCAACGCACGTGGAATCATGTTGCGGTGTGTTCTATTGATCATAGAAGGAGGACTGCAGTATCTCGCAGCTTGACAAGGTCGGTGAACACCGCTATTCTGTGTTATGTGGGTCGTCGAGCTCAACGATGAAGCCTTGGTCCCAAGTCCACCACCAATCGACGGCCAAGCGGATAGGCAGGCAAGATGCCAGGGTGCCGGTCTTGTTCCTGGGAGAGGTTACATTCATGCTGCTGGACCCGCAGACATGGATAAATGGCCAATAGGTACATCCCCGGCTGCGGGTCTAGCAGCCTAGCAGCCTTCTGGAAGGTTTCAGGGCCTGAGAGTCCATCACCGAAGTCTTGTCAACACCCGCGTGGGGTGCTCTGAGTCTCGACGGGTCCCAAATTTGGGTCTGCGACGTCGCCAGTGCCACCGGTTGGCTTCACATCACAGCGAGGCGTGCAGCGCCGCCCGTTGTTGTCGTCGCCTTTGATTCATGCAATCTCGGCCGGCCGATGGTCTGCCGAAGCTCCACCGTGAATTTGGGCAACAACCGAGATGCAGCAACAACAAAGGCGCGGAGATTTCTCAGCTGTCAAACGGCTACGCGACCTCCAACGATGTTACCAAGCGACGCGGTCATACCGATGGAATGGATCGACCAGATTCACCGTAACGTCTCGGCTCGTGCCTGTTGGTGGGACTCGCCTGCATTGGGGAGTCTTTTTAATTCAACAGCACATCAACTCCACGCTGCACGCACGCACGCACCGCAGACAGCGGTGTGTTGACCGTCCAAGGGACCAGAGGTCGAGAACGCACGGCAAGGTTCTTTCAGGATAGGCATATGCGGTGCCAAGGTTCAACATCCTTCGTGGGGAATTTGGATGCGTTTCGCTCGGACAATTAAACGTCTACGGAGATTCTGGAAGACATTGCTTACGACCACCCGTATCGGTGTAACCGCATCGTATGGCAAATTTCGCACAGCGGGGAAACATTTTTCAGGCCCTCGTCTTCTTCGCTAGTCTTGATAAAGCTACCACCGTAGAGAGCTGACGAAGCCCGGACAGCACGTTTTCAGCCCATCGAACTTCTGACATTGGCCGTTGAATTGCTACCTGGATTTCGCCGTCCTAACGGCACGAGCCGTCACCTTAAGTTCGCAGCAGCAGCTTACCTCGCCTCGACAATATTCCGGGAAAAGCATCTCTGCGCGTTTGACAAGCAGTGTCAACTAGGAAAACGACCGCTGCACTACTTCTGCAAGCGGAGAGACGCCATTTGGCCGCATTGGCATTATTGTTATCGACCTGTCACTCTGTCATGATTGTCGACCCGAGCTGCCGAGCTGGTGATAGAGATGCTCGGCGACACTAACACACCGGGGAGAGCGGACCGATGCCTATCCCCACACCGGAGAGCGACCTCACTTATGAGGGCTGATGGCTCACCAGCATGCAGAAGCAGCCACTGACGTGTCGATCCGTGCGCTCGGAGACGATCTGCCCCATTTGAGAAAGCAATTCGTCCTGAAAGAGTAGGTTGGGCCTACGCCTGTGCCTTGCTAGTGTCTGTCGCTTGCTGCCCCAACTTCTGCAAAGCGTCGTCCTCTTGAAACGACCGCTGTACCGGTGTTCTGCAACAGGCTGCAAACTGCTGCAAGGGCTGCATGTGGTTGAGAGCAGTAACACCAGGAGCGCAGGCTGCAGGGATGCAGCTTGCAGGCTGCATATGCGATTCGCATGTCTGCTTCTTGCTGGTGGTTCCTTTGCGGCGGAGTCAGTCTTTGCAAACGAGCAAATTGCTTTTCAATGCGACCAGCGCGCTTGACAGGTCACTGTCAGGTTGATCACTTTGCCTTGGTCGTGCTATAGTCTAGGAACGTTGTTGGCCTCCAGCCTCCAGCCTCCGGCTGCGGATCAGATGGAGCCTTCATCTGCAGCCTCATGCAGTCGCGTTTTGCATCGAGGACCAGCAGGATCGCAGAGTCTGCCACTTCGGGACACCCACTAAGCCCGTGAGCTTGGTTTCAAAAGATTCGTATCTATCGTTTATCCGCAGTTGATACTTACTAGTCACGACTAATTCTTTGGCCGCGTAGATAGTGCGGCTGCGCCAGCCTCGAAGTGCTTAAGGCTTTGGATGTTTATCCCGAAAAGGCTTCGGATCCGGCCGCGGGCCCGATCAATTGGCTCGAACAGGCATCCTATCTACCGTATATTGAACCTGCCACGATCGCCAAGATGTCAATCAAGCTCTGCCTGCAATGCGCTGCCGGCGGCCTGTGGGCTTGCTTGCGAGGAACCTGCCGCGCCGCCTTCCACCTTTTTTGGGGCGATTTTATGCAATTGGCGTTTGTGCGGTGCTCAGCCAGCGAAGCTGGCAGACTAAGGTGTTCCCCTCCAAGCTGACAGCCAGTCATCGGTCAATCAAAGGCCGCGTGGGACGCTGCTGTGGCGTGCAGGTTACTTTCTTGGGCGGTACAAGGACGCACGACAGCGAGAACAATCCGATGTTTGGCACGCATTGACGGCGGAATTCCCAGTGCTGCATGAGCTGGATATCCCATTCAGTGATGGACGCCGTCTAAGCTTCCTCACGCGTGGCACAGTGGGCATGACTGGCTGCCTCTGCCCAGCTTCACAATACTGTGTGGACATTTCGTGGTTAGGCGCAGTCCAGGGTGTGATTTCCTCCGCCGGCAAAAGCAGTCATGCAACGCATGGCTCGCCTTGACTCGAAGCCTCTGCGCCCAGACCAGGAAAACAAGGTGGTGCTTCGTGGATATTCCGACGTCAGGCTGAGAGGCTCATCGCGCAGTGGCGGTGCCAAAAGATCCCCGCCATGAATCCCAAGCGGGTGTCAGAAAAGAAGGTTGACGCGTCGATCCTTCTGGCGGGCATCCCATTTCACTCAGATCCCTGAGCCGGGAATATCAGACTTTCAAACTGTTCGCCCGTGCCGTCTGATATCTGGACAACGATGGCTCGTTGCGGATTCTTGGCACCCACGACTTGAACTGGACCACCTCGGCTGTTTCACTGCTATTTTCAAGCTAGCCCCAGTGTTCGCAGTAGCCCCTGAACCCTACCACATGCCCTATCTGCACTGGCAATGCGTACCTCGAGATGATGAGGTACAACTAGGAGTCTTGCCCAATAACCGGTCTCGACAAATACTGCCCTATTCGGGAAGTCAGCGCCGCGCCGGGACGTCTGATGATGATGATCTTTGCCCACACACTCGGGTGGGACGTGCGATGGCCTCGAGGCTCCCTCCGCGCATGACACGCCGCGGGCGTTTTATCTTCAAACGAAAACATCGACTCGCTGCCTGCTTCCAGCTTCTTCTCTGGTCTCGGGAGACAACAGTGGCAGCGACGAGCTTCATGCGAGTGCAATGAGCACAAATCGAAAGAGGTCGGGTGACTGAGGCTGAGTCGGTTGCGGTCTCGCGATCTTGGTCGCGTCACTTTTGACGCGGTGACAGTGTCACTCAATTTGCTTGTGTGCAGTCGCAGGTCTAGGTCCCTTCCTCTCCGCCAAACTGCAAGTTGACTTGGATATACTTTGTGTAAGTCACGTTACATACGATCGTAGTCGAGAGTGCACGTTCTTTCTGGCGAGTGGCAGCGGTAATCGAACTTCTCGATTTAGAGTTCAGGTGCACGGTCGCTATAATGTTACTCTGTAATATGGCAGGCTGCACGGATTTTGCAAACAGGTGTCCGGATTCATACGAGTTCTGCGAAGTATCGCATGTACTGTACTCGAAGTCTGTTCTCTGTGTGACGTGGATCTGCCCTCATGCACCGTTGACATCGCGATCTGGGGTGCAACCGGTTGCAGGTCCTGGGCGAACATGGTTGTCCGGAAATCCCAGTTCTCGTCGTTTTGAGTTTGGCAGTCGGACGCAAGTTTCATTGGTGATGACGACCTCGCCAACGATTGCTCTGTCAAATGCATGATGTTTGCGCCGAAGACTACGCGGCCAGATGGTGCAGAAGCATAGCAGAAAGGTAGGTCGTACCTGGTCTGCTTATCTGCATGCTATTTGAGCATAATCTTCGGGCGTTTTTTCCATGGTCCCGTTGGTTGAAGCATACTCAGTGCGCAGCACAAGCTTGGTTGAGATCACCGACTGGCCCATCAGAAAAGCATCCCACCGTGTTGGGAAGATCAGCCCGGTGCCAACCAAACATCAATGGAACTATGGCGGTGCATTGCTCTGGGTCCGGGCATCTGCCCGTTAGCGCTTGGCGGAGGAAGCACTTCAAAAACCTTCGAGAAGGTTTGTGTCGGCCGGGTTTGGGGTGACGGCTTCTTGGAACTGTTCTTCTGCCTTCATCATACGGAAGCAGCATGCAGCGCGCTGGTGCTGACTGCGGCTACCCCCACAGGACTGCTTGCCTGTCTCCTCAGCCGACAGAACCTCAGACGACGGCGCATGGGCTAATGCACTTCTTCCTCACCCAGAAACTGTGGGTGCCCGCCTGGCTACGGATTGTACTACAGGTCGATGTGCGATTGGGTGTGTGAAGACTGAAGATCGCTACTGGTGCAGTTCTCTGACAACAGCCTTGCTGCTCTGGTGTTGACTGGCCAAAATAGACTTCATCATGATGGTACCACTTCAGGCTGCCGCGGATGATAATGATGGTGTGTTTATCGAGCTGACGAGGCTCGCTATGCCAACATAGACTTACGTAACTTGGTAAGATTTCGCGCTCGGGTATTCCTCGCATTTACTATTGTAGACACTTTCGTCTGAAGTATCCCCGGACATGCCTGTCAACTATGTCGATCAGTATGAGTCCTGCAGTGCTAATAATAACCGTCGGGAGGTTCTTATTGTACATGAGCACTTTATCCGCACAGGGTGTGGAACGGCGGTTTTCAAGTCCGCAATCAGTCTGAGACGTGGCGCGTTGAACTCACTCGTGGCTTTACCGGTGTGTGCTGTACGCATATGTGACTGGTGACTGACTACGGTGCGTCGATAGTTGCATCAACAAGGCGGACTGGTCGATGTTTGCATCTGCCGTGCGGTCCTATATTTTCCCGGTCAACAAGAAAATTTCCGCGCCCCCAATGGTGCAACAAACCGCGGACGAGTCCAGCGAGCGTGGGACCGGGCGGCGGGAATGGTACAAGTTCCATCGCGGAGACTACTCGGGAAGGACGCTCATCGAGCATAGCGACAACACGTCGTCAGCTGCTTTGCCAACTGTCTGGTACGCCAACGGTCGATGGCAACCGCGGTGGTTGTGGACAAACGGATCCCTATGTATCAGCAAGCTTGAAACTCGGTCAACGTCACATCGCTCGCCCGCGCTAGAGGCGGGAATGGCGGCGGGGAGCAAAGAATTTTCTCTCCTTCCGCCCTCGCCAGCGGGAGACGCACGGGTGAGCCAGTCTGTCCCGGGCTCCCAGGGTCGGCGATGTGACACTGGGAAATTTGACCGTCGCGGCAGTGGTTTGGGCTTGTGACGAGTTCTGGCACGATTGCGGCCGTGCTTCCACATGCAATGGTCATGTAATCTTGTCTATCAGCTCTGGAAGGATTGCAGTTTTGCTGCTATGGTACCGAGCTCTCGCAGCTGCTGCCTTTATGTCACGATCCTACATAGACAAGTCCGCGGAGCTGGACAGTGTCTCGATAAGCAGCTCACAGGCAAGCAGATCGTCCATCGGCAAATCTACCAGCGACGATCCTGCGCCTCGTCAATTACCATCATTGCCACTGTGGTCTTTCCATCCACCCGGCCATCTCATCAGAGCTCGGCACTTGCACCCGTCGCAGGCTCATGCACGGGCCGCCTCATTTGCCTCGTCCGCCCGCTGCACACATTCCTCGAGGATCGTCCAGAACTTGGGAATGTCAAGCCCCCGCGGAATCCGGACGCCCTGCTCGCCCTGCGGAAGGAGCGTCGCAATCGTTCGGCCGAGCTGCGAGCCGCGGCGGAGCGCGTCTTCGTGCGTGCCCTCCGTAATGACCTTGATGTCGAAGCGCTCCGGCTGGCTGGCTGCGGCTGGGTTGTTCGTGTCGTAGTCGTAGAACTCGATCTCCCAGGGCGTTCCTGTGAGGACCACGGCCACGGCGAGAGGATCGTGGAGTGGGGGCCCTTCGACTATGCCGAAGATGTCTCTGTTGGGAGGGGGAGAGGCGTTTGGTCAGCTTTATCCTGCCATGAACGCCGGGCTCGCAAAAGCGAGGCCGGCGGGCCTCCAGACGGGTGGGGCAGCGTTCTGTAGATGGGTCACTCACTTGTATGTCTTCGCAAAGAACATGAGAAGCTCCACCAGCATAGTCCGCAGCGTTGTCTTGCCTTTCCGCTGCTGTGTCTCATCGACGGAGTCTGTCTTGGTGTTGTCCAAGCCACCGCGCTCAGGCCCGTAAAGGAGCAGCTCTTGGACGTCCTGCCTGGCCAGCACGAGGTGGGTGAGGTCGAGGGGGGCGATGGTCGTCTTTGCTGCGAGCGCTTTGTTGTCGAAGATGTACGCTGCGGCCTCGGGGTCGATGATTATGTTGCTGTGTTGTCAGAGTCAATAAAGTGTCGTTCGCCTCAGTGTATTGTCGATGTTGCCTCGTGATCTTGGAGGTACTTGAGCCGCCGTCCGTTCAATGCCTCAGCACACTCCCTTGCAATCTTCCAAAGGTCGTGCAAAGCCAATCCGAACGGGTATCATCTGCCTGTCCAACGACGAGGGAAAGACCTGCTCCCCGTCCCTCCCACAATGTTGGCACAAGACACAATAAGAGATGAACACTCACAACTCAGCCCACGGCGTCCAGTTCCCCACCCTAGCCTTACCATCAACAATGCCATACACAGCATTAGTATGGCCACCCCCCACCGCGCCGCCCATAATACTCAGCCCCTTCACATGGCCCGCCAGATCCGGATGCGCCGTAAACAGCGCCGCCGCGTTCGTCATGCTGCCCGTCGCCACGACCCACGCCGTGCCCGGCGCGCACTCCCGTAGCGCCGCAGCGGCCCCATCGACCGCGGGCACGTCGGACCGCGCCTGGCAGCGCGGCGGCGGGAGGAGGTTGGTCCCGTCGAGCCCGGATGCGCCGTGAATGTCCTCGGCGTTCTCCGACAGGCGCGGTCTGGAGAGGGGCATTGCGGCGCCTTGATAGATGGGGATTTTGTCGTGCTGGCCGATGGCGGTGAGCACGCTGGTGGCGTTCCATGTTGTGTTCCTGTGCCGCTGTTAGCTAGCTGTAACACTCTTTCTCTCGAGGCAGCTGGCTTCCGCCTCTGTCGCCCCGGGACCGTGCCGCGTAGAGCAGGTTCCAGGTGCTGAGAGCCACGGTCTCTGTAGAGGTGTTATAACGTGTACATACTCTAACGGGGCGTTTCCAAAGACAGTTGAGATACCCAGGAGCCTGATGCCCGGGTGGTAGGCTGCGAGAAGAATAGCGAAGACATCCTGCTTCATGTCAGCGCGATGCTCTGGGACTGGTTGGAGGGGCTCTGGGAACGAGGGAAGCGTCGGACAGCCCATGTAGAGGGTGACAGCTTTCGGGGAGGATGTACAAGATCTGTCATCTCATGAGACTTGTTCCGCATGACAGCTGTCATAGTAAACTCACATCATGGCCCGGGTCACAGTCCAGCCACACCGGGACTCTGTTGTCCTCGGCCATATTCTAGAAAGAGATGCTGCTTCGACGGAGAAGAATTCAATGTACAGTTGAGTGAGGTAGTCTAGTAGATTTGGTGACGAAATCGCGGTGGTCTGACGATACTCGTGAACAAACAGTGGCGGCGGAGGCTTGTTGGTCGCTTATGCGCGGACGTGAATAATGGGCCCGGCGTCCGGACCGGAAAGCTTGCCGGGGTCTCGGCCGCATAGGGACACCGCGTCCAAAACTTGGTCAAGAGTCAATTGATCTGTTCTAGCTACCTAGGTAACATATGATCAGCGAGAATTGCGTAGCATATGTATGTCTGGCCCTCAGACGTAAATTTGCACCATTCCGAGAGAAAATAGGGGGTTGGGGGTTATATTGCGTTGAGAAAGGTGTGGACAACATAACATGATGCCGGACATAAAGTATGGATTCACTCAAAGGATTTCTGCCATCATGTCAGGAGATATCTAAAGTTGTTCAGTCACTTGAGCTTTCGTATATGTGGCCATGTGAGTATTTGGGGCCAGCATCGATGAATTCTCCAAATTAAACACCAGGACAAAGTGTGGGCGATGTTCGTCTAGCACATTTTCAGTCTCGGGGAAACATCTTGAGACAGACTTTATTTCTGTATCCTAATTATTTTCCAGCGCTTTTGTGATGATCTGGCTGGGCATCACATAATGGTATCTTTGTGCAAACAGCAGGCGAACAGTGATTAGGCGATGCCAGTTGCATACTCATGACAAGATACACTTGCCGTGCCATGCCATGTCATGTCATGCCATATCTGCTTTTGCTGCCTTTGACTCTCCCAGCGCCTATTTTACTAGGCACGCCGCCTTTAAGGTCAATGGAAACTCGACATAAAGTTGGCGACCTGCTGCGGATCACCGTGGGAGCCCATCCCCGGCAGAAGTGCATGGTAAGGCGTACTACCCCCGCTGTCCATATACTGCGGCGACCCACATATGCCCCCTGAGCTCCCTCTCGAGCTACTCGCATATGCCGGCGAACTGCTATCATCATAATACGCCCCCGACGTACCCAGCATCTCGTTCATATCAGCATCCGTCACATCATAATACCCTTCCAGCCCAGTACTATCAGCGTCGAAGCCATAGCTCTGCTGAGGGAACGCTGACTGATCCTGCGGATAGGAAGTTGGCAGAGGCGCCGTGTAGAAGCCGCTATTTTTTGTTGCGTATGGTTGCTGTTGTTGTTGTTGCTGCTGCTGCTGCTGCTGCTGCTGCTGCTGACTGTAGTCGCTCGCAAGCTGCATGCGGATCGACTGGTTCTCAGCTCGCAGTGCCAGACGAGCCCGCTCTGTGTCCTCGATCTGTGTCCGGATGGTTGCAATGTCGGCTTCGAGCTGCTTTGTGTAGTTGGCTTTGCGCGCGCGGTGCTGGATTTGTGCCTTGCGGACTTGTGTGCGGCGCTTGTTCTTGGCCGACTGCGCTGATTCTTCTGTCTTTTCGGAGGCTGGTGAGTCAATGTTAGCGATGAATGCGTGAGAGAGGGCGCTATGAGAGAGAGGCTGTCGATGGAAGAGATGTGTACATGTGTACATAGGAGGGAGGGTCACCACGCTTGGGAGAGTTGTGCAATGGTGCGGCCAAGCATGGCTCTGGATGGCGAGTGGTTGGGATCTAGTGCGAGCTCTGTCTTTGCCTGCTTGATATCGGGAGATGTGAAAGCAAGAATACTTCCGGAAGCAAGCCGCGGCCTCCCGGTACCATCCCGCAAGATTCCACACGTGCCCGAACGCCCACATGCGCAAGGCGCATCGGCTTGGAGGCATGTTGACAAATCGTCCTGCCCGCATCGAGACATGGTCCCGCACGAGTGAGACGACCGCACATCCGACCCAGTTGATTTGAAGCCAATATGCGATAATGAAGCCATGATGTCGTAGGATGGAATATAAAGAGCAGGGCCATGGCCCTCGGGAGAAGACATGAGAAAATCTTGATTCCCACCTACCTTTGCTACTTGGTTGACTCGGATCACTCTGGACAAACGTCAAGCTCTTCTTCGTCGAGTCGTCCTTGTTATTTCGCCAGTAAGTGCCAAACGTAGGCCGCTTGTCGGACGAGGCAGACATTTCAACTTCTGTGCTCAGGCTTGCAAGTAAGCGGTTTGTGATTTGAAAGATATGTACACAAAGAGGCTTGGATGACACAAGAGACATGGAATACTCGTCCTCCTCAAGCCCAAATTACCTACCCAGAAGGAGGACAAGCCATCGCCACCTATATACTCGCCTTACCAGCAACCCAGCTATCGCCATCCCACTCCCCCCCATGCTGAATAAGACCGCAGTCGCGACGCACCAAATCCCGAACGAAGCGAAGGACCCATCCTAGAAACGAAAAGCTCGATCGACCGACCGACCAGCCAGCAAAACAAGCCAAAATCCCTCGTCTTCCCCATGCGAAAGAGCGGTGCGCAGGCGCATCGGCGCGCATCGGCGGGCAGCGTGCTGGCCGAGCATGATGGGCTCGTGATGCCAGTCTGGGACACACGCCTTACCGGATGCAGTAATCTGGTTATTCAGAACATGCATTGGCAGAGGCACCGTCAGCAGCGAGTGTGCGACGCCTCGCCGCAGTCAATCACTGGCGCTGATTTGCAAACGCCGGCCGCATGACAATTCGCGTTTGCGCGTGGCCGGCTATGCAATGCGGGCGCACCCCCCTCCATCTACGGGGATGCTGCGCAAGCTGATGGGGTGGTTTGTGGGTTATCTCCGGTTGCACGGCTCGCAGAACAGCGGAGGGCGTCGCTGGTCGAGGACGAGCAAGATCCAATGCAGCACGGCACTTCGGGTCGCTCAGAGAAGATGAGACGAAGTTGGCTAAGTCCGATGGCCGAGGGAAGATCCGGCATATGGAATGGCATACTGGAAGTTTGAGAGGTGGTCGCACGCCGAGTTTTGCCCGCCACGGTCTGCTTCTGGAGTATGGGCATCAGCATTTCATGTTATCAACGCGACCGTGAAGCCGACCGCTGTCCAATATTCTGTTGCTGACGCTCACCGTTTCCCTGACTGGACTCAATATGTCAAGGAGCAGCGACTGTGTCTTGCTTTAAGAAGCTGGGAGACTTGCGATGGCATGGTCGCTGACTCTTCCAATGAAGGCCAGGTGTCTAAATTGGACAAGGAAGCATTTGTGAATAACGGCCACATGGAGGTCAAACGAACGATGATCACTTCCAGCAGGATTGTACTGACCGCGACTGTGTGTGGGATAGAGTCATCCTTTGTAGTGAGTTGTGTCTGTATCTGGGGTCGCATAGCTGACTTTCCATTACTCCTTGGCTGACGCACCAGTACCCCAGCTTCCAACAAGAGCCATGGCCTTCTCATCACCATCTGCGACCCGATCGTCACGAAGCGTATCCGCAAGACACCTCCACGGCTCACGGCTGCCACCCCACTTCAGCAAATTTTCCTTGAGCTGCTCGCCATTCTCCCGAGTAACGGCGGCACCGTTCCGGCCCGAGAGAAAAACCTCCTTCCAGACTCTCTCCGCGAGCACGCGATCAAAGAGATAGCTGTAGTATGTGCTTCCATACCCGAACAGATGGCCGAAAAAGCCTTGCCATCTGCATCCTGGTGGATCGGCAGGCGTGTTGCCGTACTCCAACTGCAGCGAGCGGTACACATCCGTGGAGTCGAACTTGCCCGAGGACACTCGCGAGGAGTGGTACTCTTGGTCCAGCATGGCGAGCAGGATCTGGTTCTCGTTATCTGTACCCTCGAAGTGCTTGGACTGTCGCAGCCTCTCGACCACCATCTGGTAGTTCAAGGGCTCATCGGTTTCATAGTGCCGAGCAAAGAGACCCAGGACATCCGGGTCGGCGCAGAAGTGCTCCATCAGCGTCGAGGGCAACTCTGCCAGGTCCGTGGCGCACCTTGTACCAGAGACATTCTGCAAAGACGTCCGGGCCAGGATACTGTGAATGGCATGCCCCATTTCGTGAAACAGCGTCTCCATCTGACCGTATGTCAAAAAGGCCGGCTTATCTGCGTCGCTCTTAGGAAAGTCACAGACAAGCGCGATGGTGGGTAGTTGCTTTAGTGAGCCGTTGCGCCCGCGCGACATCGCCATGCCGTCGTTTGTGGCTTCTTCAGGCGACGCAAAGCCTGGTATTCCTGCTGCGGCCTGCGATAGTGCAGACTCCGCCTCGTCAAGCTCACGGTTCGCAATCTCCCGCGAGCACCGCACTGTGAAATGGGCCGGATTGGGAGACTTGTCTCCTCGGTAGAAGAGGTCGCAATACAAGACTGCCACGTGTCCGTCCTCGTCCGATATCACATCCAGCCGCCGTACATCTGGATGCCACGTCTCGCCGGGCAACGTCTCCCTAGGTACGAAGCGGATGCCATAGAGTCGAGTGAAGAGCCTAGAGAGTCCCTGCATCACTGTTCCGAGCGAGAAGTAGGCAGAGAGAAAGTCGTCTCGACGAGATTTAGTTCGCTCCGCTTGGCGGACCATGCTCATGTAGTAGTCCTTGTCCCAAGGCTTCAGCTCAGCGTCGGCAGAGCTCGACATGGACCGTTTTAAGGCCAAGACGCCTTCCATCTCGCTCTTCACGACCGGAGCGTTGTTTTTTACCAAGGCTCTCAAGAATTGCTGCACAGACTCGGGCGTCTTGGCCATCATCCTGTCCCGTAAAGCCATGTGTCCGTAGCTCTCGAATCCTGACAGCTCGGCCAGCTCGACCCGCAGCTTCAGAAGATCTTCGAGACGCTTCACGGATCTCGCGGACGCCGTCCGAGATGCATAGTAGATTGCCTTCCTTGTGTCCTCGTCGTGCACGGTGCGCAGAGCCAGAGAGGCTTCCGGACTCAAAGCTGGTAAATGGATTGTGCCCCTGCGCGTCATCCTCCTTGCAATTTGGGGGTTAAGTCCTTGGAAACTGCTACTTGGAAGTGACAAAACGGGCTGCTCGGGCGCCATTTCTTCCACGAATAGCTGGCCGACGTCTCCTATTCGGGATGACAGATCGACAAACCTGTCCCTCGAGTGTTGAGGCAGGTTGACCGCGGATTTCGAGAAGTCCAATTTGAGTATTTCTGCCACAGCCCTCTCTTCCTCTGTCCACGCAGCAGTGACCTTTGGGTTCGCAATAGCCTTGCCCAGCTGCTCATTCAAGCCCGTCGTGGTATTCAGTTGGTTCATGTACTGGTACACAATCGCCCATGCCTCCGAGGCCGCCGCCTGCATCTGTCGATCCGGATGTGTGACGCGGACGAAGTCGGACAAGTCTATAACTCGGCACAGCAGATCCGATAGCCTGTCCATGTCGCGAACAATGTCTTGGTATTCCGACAGAGTGCTTGCGGTCAGCACCCTTTCGACGATAGCCTGGGCGCGTGCAAGCGACACCTGGGCGAAGGAGAGGAAGCCCTCTGGTTTAGTGAGGTAGGCATTTCGGAAGAGGCCAACTCGTGGTCGTTTCTTGGACGAGCCGGAGAAGGACAACCATGCCGAGGGCGAGTCGAATATCTGGCGGAGGGTGCTGTCATCGTGTTGGACGTCGGAGGTGTGCTGAGTTATGGATGCCAGTATTGACTTTGGAAGAGGGATGCCCAGGATCTCGGACCGGGTGGCGGTCGCAGTAGTAGATGCATGCTGCCATCTTCGAGATTGGGTCTGTGTTCGTAGCTGTTGCCCCTCACGTTGCAAACATCTAGAGCAGGTCCATGATGCCGATGCTGCGCGCCGGGCGAGTTTGATCATGATAGCTATGTGAAGTGTTCCCCGAGCAGCATGGTTCTAGGTCGTAGATTGCAGACTGCTGGGAAGTATAGACAGTGGAGAAGCTGGAAGGGATGAATGCTGCATGATGTTGTACGAGTTCACAACTGTCGGGAAGTTGCCTCTGGTTGAAGTCCGATGTCGAATATCTGGTTGCCGATATTTGGCCGGCGACGAAGAGAGCGCACCCCCCCCCCGGGATGACGAAATGCCCGCAAATTATTTCGGCCGGGATAAGCCGAGCGAGCCAACTTCGCGACCTCACTTGACTGCGCGTGGTTTGACGACCAGCCACTTCATCAGCCATCCACATCACCGCACCACGCTCGTCCTTCTATCTCCACCCGTCAATCGACGACATCATGGCTGCTAGAATACTGCTGCAACGAGTATGCTCCCTCTTGCGCCCAATTAAGCCTCTTGGCCTCGTCCGGTCCTTGCTAATGTGCTCTCATTCTCGCAGCAAGCAGCCCCGTTGACAGCGTCCCTGCTCGTCGCTGGTGTCGCGCTTTACCCACGAGTGGCCCACGCCGAGGCTCCCGAATCATACAGCTCTGTACGGGTCACACGAGCTCCCAGCCCTCGGGCCATCATGAACTAACCCAGACCACGCAGCTCAAGAAGCCCATATACGACGACCTCGACATCGCATCCACGACAGCAACCCTCCCACCGCCGAAGGCCACCGCCCCCTCCTCAGGCACATCCCCCACAACTACCACCTACGTCTCCGTCGCCCAACCCCGCAACGAGGTCGCCGTGCACCACGGACCAACCCCAACCGACCGACTGGCCGTCTACGTGCGCGATGCGCGCCTCTTCCTGTACCGCCACGCCTGCAGCGCCGAGGACTCCGTGAACCGCACGATGGCACGCGCCTTCCACCTCGAGAAGTCCTTCACCGACACGATCGCCTCACTGGCGCCGCCCGCCGAGTCGGGCGAGACGCTGATGCCGGGGCTGGTGTACGTGCTGGTCGCAGCCATGGCCGGCAGCATCGTCACGCGCCGCAGCAACATTCTGCTGCGCGCGACCGTCCCCGTCGCATTCGGTGTGGGTATGGGCTGGACTGCGCTGCCTGTCACAATGCGCAATGTGTCTGATCTGGCTTGGACGTACGAGCAGCGTTTCCCTGTCGTGGCGGACTCGCATCTCAGGACGAGGCAGGCTTGGGAGCAGAGCATCAGCTTTGTGCAGGCGCACAGGCGGCTGGCGGGTAATATTGTGGATGAGAAAGTAAAGGGCGCCCGGGAGACTATGGAGGACTGGGTCAAGAAGGGCAAATAGATGTCCGGCATGGTGGTAGGGAGGTACATTAGAGCAGTCACCGCAAAGTAGCGTGTTTCTCGGTGTGTATTATACATGACATAGAAAACTAAATCTGTGATTCACAGTCCGTCCGCTGTGCGCAACTTGTGTGGCACTGTTGCAAAGTCCGTTGGTAAGGTGTACAAGCACTCTCGCAGCATGAGTTTGCATCCCTCCGTTTGGCCAATATTCTAGATGATAGTACGAAAGAAGGGATCCATTTTACCACCGTCCGGCGGAGAACACTCTCTGGGCAGGACCATTTATTGAATGCGTTGTCAAGACCTGGTCGACAACTTCAGGCCCACACAAAATGAGTAATCTTTGGGTGACTGGCTCCCAATATCCCCTTGCGGAAAGCTGAAAATAAGGTTCTAGTTTTGACACCAAGCATGGTGTGGCAGCTCAATTTGGTCCCGATACCTGTCATGTGCACCATGTGAATACTACTCAAATACAGCAATCAGCATTCGTATTGAAATATTTGACGAACCTTTTATTGGGTAATTGATGGTGGTGTTCTGAAGCTGGCTACTTTCATTATGGGAGCTGTGACCTTTTCCATCAACCTATTTTACATTAGCACAAACGTGCCTCAAGGACCTAACGATAGTAGGAAAAGAGTCCTGTTGGGTTGCTAACAGAGAATGCGCTCCTTTTTCCGCGTGCAAAATTTGTGTCGCGACTAGGCGCTATCTTGTATATTATTCCACTAGTTGAATGGTTCCTAAGCCGGACTTTCCACCAGACCTAAACGTGTAAATAATCTATTTTTGCGTCCGTACCACAGATCTCATTCTGTCTTTTCCAGCTCATTTTGACCCTGCTGGCCCTCATTCACTGTCCTCTTGGGCCCCGTGAACCAATATCTAGCCCCTAGCCCTGCAGGCAAGATCCAACCCACCAGACTCACAATCGAAACAACCCCAATACAAATCGGCGCATAGTTGAGCGTCTCAGCCGTCACGGGGTAAAGCTGCGGCAGCAGCAGCACGACGAACTGGAACAAAATGTACAGACACGACACGGCGCCAACAACGCCGCTGAAGCGACCAAGGTTGAACCGGGCGGGCACAAACGCGCTTCGGCCCACAGTGTGCCGTGCCAAGATGGGGATCAGGTACGAGAAATTGGTCGCGATGGTCGCGGTCGCCGTGATAGCGCTGAAGGCGACGGCGCTGCCGATGACGGCGCAGGTGAGGGCCACTGCCAGGAACAGCACGAGGTACGCGGCGTGGACGGGCATGCGCGTGCGCGTATCGAGGACGCGGAAGCAGGCGGAGAAGGGCAGCACGCCGTCGCGCGAGATGGCAAAGGTCACGCGCTGTGCGGACATGAAGCATGAGGTCGTGGCGCAGGTGGAGTCAATCCAGAGGATGATGAGCACGGCAACGGCGGCGTTGGGTCCAAGGAGCTGTACGAGGTAGGAGGCCCAGTTGTTGGAATAGGATGCCGAGATGATGGTGTCGAAATCTGGCATGCAGAAGAGAACAAGTAGCAAAGTCTGAGAAGCTTGCATTGTCAGCCAATTCTCTGGAACTCCATTTTCCTAGTTGCATTGGGCGTTTTGTGTGCGACGTACCGGAACAGAAAGGACCCATGCGCACAGGGTCGCTGCCCACATGCCTTTCGCTACAGTATCTGAGGCGTCGTGAGTCTCTTCGGCGAGATGAGCCGAGGCATCGTAGCTAGACAAATATTAGCACACTATTCCCAGCCCCCGGGGCAGGCCATGCACAAACCCATAAAACTCCCACGCTCCGAACAAAATACCAATGACCCAAGCATACGAATCCGAAGCTTGCTTCTCCGGTCCCTCATTGATCCCATTGTAAAACTTTCCAAACACTCCTTCAGCGCTCTGAAAATTGCCCGCTGCCTTGATCGGGAACCAGATCCAGTAGAAGGCGAACAGCACAAAGAAAATAAAGACCGCAAAGCGGAAGTACAGCTTCAGCACGCGCTGCGACAGCACGTTCGGCAACATGGCTAGAATCAGGCCCAGCGTCGTCAGCAGCCACGAAAACCACCCTCGCGTGGTGACCGTGGAATTTGGGTACCGGATCTCGAGCGCACTGAGCAGGAAGCCCGTGGCACCCTGCTGCACACCGGGCACGACGCAGATCCATCCAGCCCAATTCCACCATGCTGTCATCCAGCTGAGAAACCTACCGTAGCGGTCTCCGCCTAGTTGGTACGACCAGAAGTAAATGCCACCGGCGGTGGGATATGCGGCGGCAATTTCGGCCATAGCGAGGGAAACGACACAAGAGAGTCTGTGAGGGAGACCTGATCAATTCACGACCCAGTGAGCTGGGGAAACGTCACTTTTTGCTCACCCTCCGATCATAGTCCAATTTGCAAAAGCTGCCTTGGGACCTCCTGTAGTCATGGCAAAGCTAAACAGAACCGGCATACCTACTCCCAAGGCCGTCTCAGTCAGGTCAAGTACTTCCCGTCCCACGGGTCACTGCTTGAGCGGACGTACCAGAGACGAAATTCATTGTGATATACGTCGCCGCCCAGTTCTCGAAAAGACCCAGGTGGCGGAAGAATTCTTGGTGTTGTCAGCGAGAATGACCACACATAATGGTGATTTTCCCCAGAGTGCGCTGGATACTCACCTTGCTTGTACCCAAGCCTCGCAAGATGCTGCTCATCCTTTGAGAGCACCACCGTCTCGCCGGCGGACATGTCGCCATCGCTGGTGGATCTGATCTGTTCCTCTAATTTGATGTCGGCCATAATTCAATGATGTTAAACCTAGTGCCTGATCAGATGGACTCGGGATGTCGATGATGTTCAGAGAGCGACCTCAAGGGTTGAAGCACAGAGCAAAAGTGAGTCGTGACTGCCATTCAGCATCAACTTGTGCCAAGAAAAATTGCTTATACAGGAATCTTGTGTCTCGAGAATAAACCAGCCCCTATATCCAGAGTGATAGGCACTGCATGTCTCTGATAAGTATGCAGGTCTTGCCCGTTTCCTGGGATGCTTTAGCGCAATCGTCGCGGGGAAAAGCACGCACATGGGACAAGGGCTCTATCAAAGCTGTGTATTGATGTACACTGCCAGGACCAGGGACTTGCGGTGGAACTTGAAGATCGGACTGTTTGAGTAGTACTAGGCCGACCAATCGTGCAACAAGAAACTTTGCTGAATGCCATCGTCCCATAGGTGAATCCCGCCCGAGGTCTTACTAGTCACTTACCTAGAGACTTATCCCACACAACATTGAGCCAAAATTAGTGTTCCCAAAGAGTTGTCCATTCACTAATTCCTTGGTCTCGACTGCTCATCGTAACCTCCTTAAAAAGAATCAAATTAGACAATGGACAAGGTCGCTCACTTATCATGTCCACTAGTCTCCCTAACATTTCCGACACAATTGCGGGTTGGAAAGCCTTCAGCATTCAATCAAACGACCGCCAACCTTGTGATGCCACGTATCATCCGTTCGATGTCATCCAGATGTCTCAACGAGAACCTAGACCAAGATGGTGCCATTGGTGATCCAAGACCGCCTGGCTTTTTGTCCGCTGCAACATGAGTTCGTATCTGTGGGCTTCCAAAGTGGCAAGTACGGAATCAGCGGGTCAGCATACGCTGTTCTCCAGTAATCGAATCACCCATCTCGAGACAATACGAGAATTGTTCAGCCTGTCTTCGACACCTCTGGTGCTGTTTTGAGTCTTCTGATCAAGTTTAAATCATGGGAAAGAACCTCATCGCATTGTGAAGGGCGATCCAAGAAACGTCGATCTTCTACAATTTACAGGCAGACTCTAACAGCTGATTCTCATCACCTACTCAAGAATTGTTATCATGCTTGCCATTTCAGTACTCAGCATTTTAGCTGCCAAAGCTGCTGCAAAGCCCGTCGAGAAGCGCATCATCGCCCAAAAGTTCGAAGTCTCCAGCTTCTCCGCCGGCTGCATACCCCACGGAACTCTGTGCACGTACGTTCACCTTCAACTCGATGATTGTCTGCCATACCTAGTCACTAACACCCGTCCAGGTACAACTTCGAAGTCACAACGAACCAGGACCCATTCCCAACTACGTGCAGAGCGTCTTTCTCCACCGCAGATATCCTCCCCGAGGTCCCGTTCACAGCCTGTAACGACTCGAACTACATCTGGTCATTCCGTGCGATTGGGCTCTCCGGCGACGCTCTTTCAAATTACACCCTCATCCTCGCCGACGCCAGCGAGGGATTGGCGGCGGCTCAGATCTTCGATGCAGCTGAGTTCCCGACGTTGACGAGCGGGGCTACCGTTTATCCACAGATTACTGGGCCAGCTAGTTTCATTGTTGAGCAAATTGGAAGTGAGGAATCTCATGGAGCCACTACCGTATCAAGATGGATAGCGTGGGCGGAAGGTTGTCTGAGATGTCCTGCAGAAGTCTTTTTTCTTTGACATTTCTTGCTGCCTGTGTTGACCTATATGGACCTAATGAAATTCGCACGTGATACATTCATATGAATTGAGATAGGATTGAATGAGGCGCTTTTGGCGTCAAGAAGTATTAATGTCGGCGCGTTGAAATTTCCTTCGGTGGTTCATTGCTAAGCCGTGAGACTCTTCAGCTCGTACAAATAACGAGGCGCATGATACTATCCTTACGGCCCGACTCGCCCATTCATGTATCGACGCAGTCGGGTCAAGATAGTACATGTACCATCCAGGCGACCGCCGAGACGTCAGGCGATTGGTATGACCTGGCAAATCCAGGTCTTCAAATTACTCGCCCGTACGGCTGCTGCCCGTTCGCCGACCCATGAGGCCTGCTGAGCATAGCTACATTTTAAACGTATCGGACTAGCACATGCTGTAAAACGACTAGATCTCGCTAAGAGGTAGAGATATTGCGGAGGGAAGTGAAGTCAACGCATGTGTATTCTCGTGCATACTACGTCGAGCCTCGTCCATCGCCGAACGAGTTGCATACCAGGCTGACCTTTCAGTATTCATCACGTTCGACCTTCGTCCATCCAGAGCGGCCAGTACAAGGTCCCTTGATTATGCTCTCATCCCAACTTCTTGCTCGCTCTTCATAATTCGAATTAAAGTGTCGACGAAAAGATGCCACCCCACACTCGCGAAGTCTCCGGCCTCGAACTGAACCAAATTTGCCTCCTTGGTCGGTCATCTCCAAGATGGGAAAAGCAAAACAAGGCGAGATAGTAGTACTCCCCAAAAGACTTCTAGCAATACGAGGAATGCTAGACATAATCAACTCACTCAGACTTGTGTCTATTCTTACCCCAAGCGCGGAGTCTGTGTTTTGCCCCCTTCACAAGCTTTTTCCACTGGCTCCGCACGGTCCGTGTTGGTAGAGGAGGGATGTGGTGGCCCTTCCTTGAATCCGATTCAGCGAGCAGATCTCTGATTGCATGGGGTGATTGCGACCTAGTCATAGCCCTCTGCTCGCCGCTACCACGTGCAGCAGCATTGACCATGGCCAAATGCTGATGATGGCGGGACTCTGTGAGCCTCGATTTCAGATTTGACAGCCTCTTTCTCAGCCCTCGCTGTGGCTTCACCATACTATCGGAGAAGAAGCTCTGCATTCCATCCTCAGTAGCTGTCTCAGTCCGGGCTCTGGGTGAATGTAGAGCATCCAACTGTGCGTCAAGAGAGGCTCCTCGACCCTCATCAACGACGGTGATGCGCTGAATCCTTGCCATAGGAGTGGCCTTGGCCGCAGGTAAAGTTCCATACTCTCTGTCGCTTGGGGATGACTGCTCCAAAGCAAGTGGATTAGCGTACTGGATTGCCGTTTCTAGAGCCACCGATGCAGTAGTGAAAAGATCCACGGGCTGGGACGAAGCCAGCTCGGACACTGTGCTCGATTTGTCAGCCCCTGGTCGACGTTTGACAGTGCCGGTATCCTCAATCGCCAGTGACTCTAGCGTAGGCCGACACAGTTTGATAGGTAGCCTTCGCTTCACAGGAACCATGGAGTACTCTCCAGCCGATGACTGCCTTGTTCCTGAAGTCTCGGACCGAGCTGTCTTGTCTTGTTCGTGTTGTCTGGGCCTTGTACGACGAGTGCGTCCTGGCGGCTGAGAGACAGGAGTCTTCAGTTTCAGTTTCGGCTTGCGAACCGCACGACCAAAGGCAAAGGGGTCGTAGCCTTCGGGTGCCTCTTCATCGTGGCTGTGTGATCCAAAAGGCTCTATTAGCGTGGAGCGGGCATCCGTCAGCCTTGAAAATTCAAAGGGCTCAAACTCCACCGGCACCAGCGTGGGGTTGAAGGGTGATTCTGACGCAGGAGAGTAACTAGGAAGCGGCGGCAAAGCCTTCATTAGATGTGGGATACTGTTCTTCAGACGCAACATTTTGGCCGGGGAAATTGGTTGTGGAACCAAGGTAGGACCACTACGCGTTGATACCACCTGAAATTGATCAGTCTCATCAACCTCATCAACTGGTGCTGGAGTCTCGACCTTGAGCCCGACATAACTCCTCCTCTGGTTCGCAAGGGACGATTTCCGGGGAGGCGCAGATGTTTCTCGCATATTCTGGCAGTGGTACCGTCCAAGGTCCGCAGCGGGCTCCGACATAGAGCCTGGTATCAAGTCGGCCACAGGAAACGAAGCACTGTGATGCTCGGCAGGCTCGCATTCGAGTGACTGCATGTGCTTGTCGACATATTTGACGAACGAAGCCAAGTCAGACAGTCCAGAATTGAGAGAGTAGAAGCGGCTGTCCTTTCGCCCGCTGCTGTATCTGTCTGGCAGCGTTGTTGATACGCCATTCGCCAAATTGAATTTTTGGACCAGTGGCGTCTGACTTTCCGTCAAAGTTATCTGCGATTCAACCACCTCATCCGCTCTGTCGTTGGCGTTGGTATCCTCGCCAAGACAAAGGTGATCCAATATCCCGAAATCCTCGCCGTACTCAGCAGGCTCCACCATAGCCAGCTTCAGTCCAAATCCCGGAGTTTCAGGACCAGGCGGACTCTCGGCCGTCGAAGCTTCAGACACCAAGCCATTTGCAAGCGACTCGGTGGTGTGGCTTAGACCCTCCGGGTTGCCTCTATCCATGTCATCTTGATGATCACTCATGGTAGCAGTCGAGATATGAGAGTTGTCGACCGTATGAGTATGCCTCTGTATCATAGGACTTGATACCGGTGCTTCTTCGGCGGGACCATAGTGGGGAATCTGCGCGGGACTGTCCCTCTGTTGTAGCTGCGACACAGGGCGGTAGATCTCTATGTCGTAATCCTCATCGTCTTCTTCGTGGTCCTCTTGATTTGAGCATTCGTCTTGGTCTTCAAGGGACTCAATCATGGTCATACGCCTCAGATAATCGACCACGTGATCGACGCCTTCATCAGCGCTTTCGGACCTAATGTCAGCTTCGTCGTCGGTGAGGCCTGGGCGGAATGAAGTGGACACTCGTGTCGGGGTTGGATTTGCGATTTGAAGATCAGGAGGTGGCTCCACTGCATCCTCAAAGTCCTCGCTGTAATCATAGAATATCGGAGGCTTTCTCTCAGGAATTCGTACCTTTGACATATGCGAAGGATGACCACTGTAGCCGCCGTTCGTTGATGTCAAGCTCATAGTCCTCATGCTCTGATCCGACGATTCACTTCCAAGTCGAGGTCGTGGTCTCAGTCCCCAAGGATGAAGATGGTTGGGCAACGGCGTTCGACATGACGTGAGAGGCAGGATTGGTCGAGTTGAGCCGCGATCATCAGAAAGCGAGCGTGTGGACTGATTGACCCCGTATCGCAGTGATAGAGGTGTATGCTGGTCCCTTGTAGTTTTAAACGGGAACAAAGGCTTGTGGGGATGGTGAATGGTTCTCTGGCAGTACACATTAGCACGCATACCCAGTCAGCAAGTAAGATCTGCCATCGGCACGAACCTGTGGGATTCGATCAATCTCGACCATTCTGCTGTAATCCACGTTGCCGTTCTCAGTCAACGCAGGGGAAGAGGGACGGATGCCTGGGCGTGGCAGACGCGTTGGGTATGGGTACGGAGATCGAGGCCTCTGGGCGCCTGCAAGAACATCATGGGCCTGTTGCATGCAAATGTTGCGAGGCAAAGTCTGGCTCTTGGAACCGCATGTGGTCATCGAGTTGGAACGCGGTGCACAATCGTCCCAGGGAGAGAGGGTGCCGGAGGCAGACTTGGCGCTGCTTTGGTTGTCAGAACCGTACATCGAAATTATCTCCGAGGTGCTGTCACGGTATGAAGGCAGTCGCTTGCGGTCATCGTGTCCAGACGGCTTGTCACCAGAGCGAGAGACGGGCCGGTGAGGTTGGCGCAAGTCTCCCAGGCTGGCCCGAGGGCGCAGAGCGGTGGGTCCGCCAGTCTTGATAGAAAAGAGACCAATATTGCCAGTTTCAGTTGTCTTCCTCAGCATGCCGTCGGCTGAGGCAGCCGGGTCAAGGAAGGTGTGCCCGTGCTCCCTGATACTCCGGAGAGGCTTGAAGTAGGGGACCAGATGATGGCCAGAGTCGAGGATGACAGAACTGGCGCGTGTGGGCAGGGCATATGAGCCGTTTAGCGCACCATGGCTGACCGAGCGTCGGGCAATGCGAGACTCCTCGTGGCTCATTGCGAGTATGACTGGGACTGTGACTGGCGGGTACTCAATAGCGTCGTCATCTGAAGAGGCGAGTTGAAAGCCGCGAGGAGCTGATAGTATGTTGATGGGAAAGTGACGGCAATGATGCGTTAGTGGATATGATGTATTGCATGGGGCGCTGCCTCTCTCTGGCTCGTAATCAAAAACCGAAGATCGTGCCGATGACTCGACTTCAGGGGGAAATATTGTTGTTGTTGTTCCAAAGACAAGACGAGGCCGTCGTAGGCGAAGCGGAGTGTCGAGACTGAAGTCGAGACAAACACAAAGTGTTACGAAAGTGACAGGACACTTGCGGAATGTGAGGCGGGAACCACCGAACTATGAGGACCTGCAGGAGGAAGGCCCTTCGAGAAGCGACCGAAGACCCAGAAGGAGAGGAAAGGCATCCGCACAGAGCTGGAACTGACGATGGGTGCGCAGACAATTCCTGTGAAATTCAAGAGATGTGAGGATTATGTTGGCACGGCAGGAAGTGGTTGTGTTCAGTTTGTGTGCCACAAGGAAGGTGCCCCTTGGGTGCACACAATGGAGGTCGTACCTACTCCTTCCACGTTCTACGTCGACTCATCTTCAAGGCCACTACACTTTTCGAATTCAATCAGAAACCTTTCGACAATGGGAATTTACTGATATGACTGTGCGTTCCACGTGAGCCTTTGCGAAATTAGAAGTAAGGACTGATTTGTTGGCACGGGGTCGTCACGCGTGAGCTCAAGGCATGGCGCGAAATCCACCTCTTCATATACACTCCTCAAGCTAGCGCTCGTTTCCCACGTGCGTACGTCCCACCATGCAAACTCATCACTGAGTAACTCGCTTGAGTGCCCATGGCAATCGTGGCCTGCTGCCATGAGAGCATAGCTCGCTTCAGCATGTCGTGGGGGGAGAGTTGTCGCTCTGATGATCTTTTTGGGGTGATTTGAGTTAGGTAGAGCTGCAATTTCACGTCAACGGGCTACAGGATTGGGAGTCAGAGCTTGAGAGCTATAGACACCAATGAAAGTACCTACTCAGATAGGAACCTGGTTGTTGACCAGGTCCTAATTTCTGGTGAGTTCCTCCTGTGGCGAGTGTCCATGGTCCTGTGGTTTTGCAACAAGTCCCGTGGGTGTCAAGTGAGCTGGCTGCCGGAGCCTGGTACTTCAAAAGATCCCATGAGACAGAGAGGGCAGTTGTGCATCTTTCCATTAACCCTTCGTGTCCAGCAAGTCTCGACTCATCTCTGCTCCTTTTCCAGCAGTCTGACTGCACTGCAGTCTTGGTTGGCCGATTTGGATATCCAATCCAAAATACACATCATTTCTGCAATCACATTCTCCTGTCACATCGTTCTGTGTGCCGCGGCGAGCCTTCGACCAGACCTGGCAAAGTCTTCCGACTTCGAAAGGTCCAATCTTCGCCTTGAAGGCGGGCGGAAATGCCATTGCAGTGCCACCTCAGTGGAAAAGCTTCCCTTACGGTGCAAGTGGGCCACATCGTTCCTGACTTGGGCTCACGCCAGCGAACTGTCAACGCAATATACTTCTGACTCTTGCCTCCATCATCCTCGACTCTTGTCTCTCCATGAGATCGTGCGCGGCTCAACAGCCCATAGAAATCTCACCCAGTCTGAGACGCCGGGTCAAGATCTGGCCTTGTGACCCGAAAGATGCTTCCACCAGATGGACGCTCATGCTGTCAACTTGGGTGGCTGTGGGTCATACACTCTCTCCATGTCGAGCAGAGTCGCCGATGATTTCGAGGCGCCGCTCCTCTCCATCCCCATCGGATTCTCTGCCGTATGAGCTCTTCAGCTTGTCGATGTCCAGCCGTGGCATGCCTGGGCCCGGCACAACTCCCTGCTGTGCACACGCGACAAGTATTGTTGATATGCTGCGAGTGGTCTCTATTGCCATCTTCTAATGTGCAGTAGTCAATACAATCTTGTGTCATTTCCTGGCACGGGTTGACCATCTTGGCATCAGCGATCGCCGCTGATCTTATCCCATGAAAAGAGTGCTTGTCGAGCCAGGAGCACCATATGAGCCGCGGAAAGATGCTGCTTGATCGCGAACAAAGGCATGGAAGTGCCGTTTTCGTCGCTTGAGAGAGCGATTGAGTCTCAAGCATTCACAGCATGAATGCTGATGGCGATTCCGGCTGTTTTACAACGCGTGAACGGTAACACAGTTGCACCGGCGGTGACCGCCAAGTCACGACGCGCATCATTTCGTTTGCAGTGAAACTGTCACACACATGAAGAAACCCGAATCACGGCCGGGTTGCGGAGTTCATTTAGGGAACTTGTGTCAAGACCTCGGGCCCAAAGTCAACGATTGCGCACAACTGCCTGCCACGTGGTACTTACAAGTACATCCCTACTATGTTCATGATAGAATTTATCCGTTACGGACAAAAGCCCGGGTCAGCGATCTGGGCCTGCTTATAGCCAGGTGGCCACCTGGGCATTGTCCGAATCATCCCCACTGCATGTGCGGGAGGCTGATTCCGTAGACAGCCTCGTCCGCACAAGGCTAGCGCCACAATGCTGACTCGCTTCGATTCATATTCGCGCCAGCAGCCGCCGAAACACAAAGACCACGTTTCGTTGGCAATTCATTGTTGACGAGAAGCGGTCATTATGTGGCTTAGAGGAGAGGATACAGTGCTCTTTAAGGCGGACAGTGTGGATTTTATTAAGATAGATACTAGGCTGCCAGATTTGCATGCATTGGGTGGCAGCAGACTCTCATAAAAGGGAAACATGGCAAAGTTTAGTCAACAGAAGTCTAATCTTGTGTTTTCACATGCCCAGGTACTTGCAATGTTGCCTGTAATGATTTTGTGTCTAATTAATTACTTGTGTTGATGGTGTAGTCTTGGTTCCTAGGTGATCTGAATATATATATATAGTGCAATGCGCCCATTGCCTAAAAAGGTGGAGTGCGGAACCCTGGAGGGGCTTCAGGGCTGCAGTCTGCGGGAAGCAAGGCGCTAGAAGGAAGGGACAGGTGTTCAATTGCAAAGGCGGGAAGGCGGGCAGTGGAGCTTAGAAATCGATAAGACCGATCCACCGTGGCTTCTTTGAAAGTACACCTAGACATTGCCAGAACCTCTTTATTACCAGCACTCTGCGCTCACCATCCACCCTCTCTCTCATCCCACTTGCAGAAGAGGCTTGCTGCTTGCCACTCACTTCACTTCTCATCCTTTGCTGAATCACTTCACTTTTGATTCACTTTCACCCAGCTGTCTTGGTGAATTGTTGCGCCTTTGCAGTCAACAGCTTGCGCATCGCCCTTACTTAAACATCCGAACGTACGTCGCATTCAGACCTCCAATCCAACCAACATCGCAGCAACTCCACAAACTGCCATCAGCAGATTTCCCTTCTTTGCAGCACTACGTCCTTACATGGACATTTCCCAATCATCAATTGACAGACCATTTTACTACAGAAGACCAAAGAACATCTAACCACGATGTATCCTTCGCTCAACACCGCCATCTACGGCCTGCTCGCCAGTGCTGCAGCAGCAGCTGCCTCGGATGTGATGCAGCTGACCCAAGCTTCTTTCAATGACTACGTCAAGGAGAACGATATTGTTCTTGCTGAGTGTAAGCCCCCCAGTGCCCCGTCATTTCTCCCCTCTTCTCACCATGCAATTGCTAACAGTCCTCTTCAATAGTCTTCGCTCCTTGGTGTGGCCACTGTAAGGCACTCGCCCCTGAGTACGAGGAGGCCGCTACCACCCTGAAAGAGAAGGACATCAAGCTTGTCAAGGTTGACTGCACCGAGGAGTCCGAGCTCTGCCAATCATTCGGTGTTGAGGGCTATCCCACCCTGAAGGTCTTCCGTGGCCTTGAGAACCACACTCCCTACAAGGGCCAGCGCAAGGCCGGCGCGTACGTCCAAACCCCCCACATGTCCTCTTTGCTGTTTGCCTCTTACTAATTTGGTTTTGCTCTCCAGTATCGTCTCCTACATGACCAAGCAGTCCCTCCCCGCTGTCTCTGAGGTCACCGCTGACACTCTTGAGGACTTCAAGAAGGCTGACAAGGTCGTCCTCGTCGCCTACTTTGACGCCAACGACAAGACCTCAAATGAGACCTTCAGCCAAACCGCCGAGAAGCTTCGGGACTCATACCCCTTTGGTGCCAGCAGCGATGCTGCGCTTGCCGAGGCTGAGGGTGTCAAGGCTCCCGCCGTTGTTCTGTACAAGGACTTCGACGAGGGCAAGGCTGTCTACACCGAGAAGTTCGACATCGAGAAGATTGAGGAGTTCGCCAAGACTGCTGCCATCCCTCTGATCGGAGAGGTTGGCCCTGAGACCTACTCTGACTACATGTCCGCCAAGAAGCCCCTGGCTTACATCTTTGCCGAGACTGAGGAGGAGCGCAAGGAGCTCAGCGAGACTCTGAAGTCCGTCGCTGAGACCTACCGTGGCAAGGTCAACTTCGCGACCATCGACGCCAAGGCGTTCGGTGCTCACGCTGCCAACCTGAACCTCAAGGCCGACCTGTTCCCCGCTTTCGCCATCCAGGACATTGAGAAGAACCTCAAGTTCCCCTTCGACCAGGAGACCAAGATCACCGAAAAGGACATCAAGAAGTTCGTTGACGACTTCGTGGGCGGCAAGATCGAGCCCAGCATCAAGTCTGAGGAGATCCCCGAGGACAACAACGGACCTGTCATCACTGTCGTCGCCAAGAACTACGACGAGATCGTCCTGGATAACACCAAGGACGTGCTGATCGAGTTCTACGCTCCTTGGTGCGGTCACTGCAAGGCGCTTGCCCCCAAGTACGAGGAGCTTGGTGAGCTGTACGCTGCTTCCGAGTTCAAGGACAAGGTGACCATCGCCAAGGTTGACGCTACCCTCAACGACGTCCCCGATGAGATTCAGGGATTCCCCACCATCAAGCTCTACGTGGCCGGCGACAAGAAGAACCCCGTTGACTACAGCGGCTCCCGCACCATTGAGGACATCATCGAGTTCATTGCCGAGAACGGCAAGTACAAGGCCAAGGTGACCCCCAAGGCGGCGGAGGAGGAGACCCCCGTTGCCCCTGCCGCTTCCGAGCAGACCGAGGAGGCTACGGAGACCAAGGAGGCTGAGGCGGAAGCTACTGCCACTGATGGGCATGACGAGCTGTAAAGCAGCTTCGCGTTGTTTGGTCTTTTCTTCATACACTGCATGGGAACTTATAGGACTGGTTTGATTTCTCCGCTATGGGCCTGGGTTATCGGTTTTCAGGAAATAGGGGAACACAGAGCAAGGGCGAAATAGCTCTTATTCAGCATGTCGGTAAATGAATCGTTTTCGCGTTGAACTCTCAAGACCATGCTCTACTCGTTGACTTGTAATTGCAATATGAGGCCCATTTTGTGGCAACACTTGCTGGTGCGACTAGATAGATGTAGTCGCAAATGCAATGCTCGTATTGTCGTCGCTCGTCCGGAGCCAGGTCCAGGGGTTGCATCAGCAGTCAGGCCATTGGCCAAAACGCCCCACTTTTGTCTGGGGTACAATACACGATACCCCGGAAGTGACGTCCGAGCTATTGCCCAAAGCTCCGCCAAGTCAGTAACACAAACTCCGTTTCCAGCTCCCTCATCCTCCTACCCTCCCATCCACACACCCAATTGCCAGAATGGCATCACGAGCAATCGCCTCAAGCGCGCGCGCGCTCACCGCAACCAGCAGCTTCGCGGTACGAAGGACCTTCCAGACCTCGGCACCGCGTCTCTACGCCGACGCAGCAGCACCACTGCCCGCTCGCAAGCCGATGGGCGCGTTTCGTGGAGGGTTTGTTTGGCTATCCTCTCCTGCCGAATTGGGGGTGAGGCGATAGCTGATAATTTCATTTGCTATTTAGACTCTTCGGCTTCCTTCTCGGTGCCACGCTCGCCGGCACCGGCAGCTACTACTACATCTTGGCCGACTACAAGGCGTCGAACGAGCTGCTGCAGGACGACATCTACGTGCGTTGCTACTAGGGCGTAGCTTTGCTCGTCTTTTCCCTCTTTCCCCTTGGCTTTGGGTCCATGACGGAGCTATGGGGCTCGATGCTGCCCTTTATGCACGCCGTGTTGGGCAAAATATGGACGCAGGAGCTGAGCTAACGAGATTGTGATGAGAACAACAGGCGCTCCAGGCCGCTACGCAACGCATGAGCAACTACTTGACGACACTGGAGACGAAGATCGAGACCATGGACAAGAAGCGCAAGTGAGGACGGGCGAGGGAATGTTGGACCTTGAGGCCAAGTTGGAGGAGTGATGGGCTGCTTGCTACTGCCGCTGGAGTACGGAGTACACGAAAAAGGGAGCGAGTCTCTTGGTAGATGGAGTTCGCGCCGAGACTGTGACTGTACACTACCGCACATACCCGAAAGCATCGCGATAATCGAAGGGGATTTTCATCACGTGGAGATACAATCTGACTGGGTGTTGACGAAGGGGATCCCTCAACTGCGGACGAGGTGTCTGTGAAGGTAGCACACTCGAACAGCATGTCTGGAAGCTCTAGACTTGTGGATCTCAGTAGTTGTCTGTGTTATCCAGAGGCTCGTGGGACTACTGTCTGGGGATCGCGATACCGAGCCGCCCAAGAACTATCCCGCTCGGTACTCTGAGCCGGAACAAGTACCTGAGACCACAAGATGGCTACGACTGATCACTCCGCACGCGAGTCGTCCTAATGCTGTTGTCCCAGGGTGTACAGGGCCTATGCCCATGGGCGGGTAAATATTATACAGCAATGTCTCAAAGGACTATTGTCTTGAATGCATTCCCTAGTAGGTACAGACCAGAATTCAGGCCTTTGACGATTTGTGCGCCACAACGACAGTCAGTCTTGCTTGACAGATAATACTGCACTACCTCACGATGAGAACGGCGTTACTGGATCGTTCGACCCTGAGCCCCAATCCACAAGTCTGCACAACCAGAGTTCAGGGCGACGACTGACTGCAGGCCACTAAGACAATATCTTTTTTCGCTTCAAGAAGCCCTGCAAGCCACGATGAGATTTTGCCGTTAGTACATGCGAGTCAAACCTCAAGCGAGTAGAGCGGTAGTCCGGTCAAGCCCAAGGGATTGTGACTGAGCTTGAACTGCATATTGGCCTTCCTATCTTTTTTGACACGATGAATTGGAATGTAGAAATCAGGGTCGAGACTCGAATCCACGTTCAGGGAATCTGAGCTGGTTTCTCACACCTGAGTCCCCGAGTGGTTGAAACGCAGTTCACGCGTGGAAGCGAGACTTACAGTCGTGACATGCACCCATTTAGGCCCTGGCTTTCCGACCACGATGACATAGTGAGCCAGGACAATGTTCGGCAACTGGATGGCATGTCTGTCTTCATCGGCCCATTCGTCCCAAGGTAGGAACTGGCAGACACGGCCTTGCAGTGAATTGGGCCGAATCTCTTTTTTTGCCCATCATACATCAAACAAGGAGTACCGTAGCAGGGGTACCTTTCCACGTCAGGTACCTTTCTCCGTTTTTGTCACCAAGTATTTATAAGTTTACATAATAATATAAATCAAACTGCTTTACCAATAAATTTATAATAACATCGTTTCGAACTTTGTATATTAATACTACTTTATATTAAAAAGAATTCTTATTTGCTTTTATTATTATTATATAAGAATTTAGTATACTTTGGATACTTTTTTATACCGAAATTTGCCCTATTTATCTTATATCTAAAGGTTATTCTTATCAATATATATAACATTATTGTAATAAACATTTTTTTATGTTCTTATAAAAATACTACTTTAT
>JAGKQA010000201.1:0-66022 GCA_022609195.1 Plenodomus libanotidis
CGCCAGGAGTTGACATCTTGTCGACCTGGCCTACGGGGAATCTGACGCAAACGCTTTCTGGGACGAGCATGTCTGCGCCACATGTGGCGGGACTAGTCCACAAAGCACCAAAATGGTCCGAGCTTGCGACTGTCACGAAGATAAGCGGTAGACCCTCGTGCCAAGAAGGGAAGGTTTACTCGTCGGTTTACAGTGAACTATCGAGAAATCTGCTGACCTTGTCCGAGGTTAGCCTTATAATCTTCTGATCAGCACTTTTTTCACCTCTATCAATACGCAGTATACAGCCTACTCCGGACTGACATACCTTGTCGTTGTGCATGAGTGTCGCAGTACTGTATCAATCCGGCACCTTGGAGACCCGGGGTCTCACGGACTGAACACACCATCGTCGAGCAAGGTTTTCACTATTGGATTCCGTTACTCAGTGCCCAGGTGAGCACGTTAGACTTCACTATGCCGGAAATATACTTCGAGGATTACTCAGAACGTTCGTAGTGAGTTAATTAATCTAACCTTACACGAGTATATAGGGTTCTTATGTTCGTGCATGATGCTACCTCTTTGTTATAAACAAGGACCATACCCCTCTTTACATGCGTAAACCTTTCTACACTCAATTTACTGTAAGCAAAAATTCACTTCAATAACAATGGAGCATAATGTTCAGTCCTTGGGAAAAAGTTCCAAGCCAGATTTAGTGCAGGTGTTCCAAGACCTTGACCACATAACGGACCGGTCGAGTGAGACTAGAGCCATTGACCCCCATATCGAACGACGCTGTATGAGGAAGTTCGACCTAATGGTAATGCCACAAATATCGATTATTCTTCTCATCGGATTCCTAGACCGCTCGAACATCGGTGAGTGCATGTTGCGCTCCATGACGAGCAGCAGCGCAATCTTGCAACAGTGTTCTATCATGGCTGACGCAGCTACGACTTTCCTATCATAGGCAATGCCCGCGTGATGGGCCTGGAAGCCGACACAGGCTTGACGGGCACGCAGTTCAATAACGTCGCCTCTCTCTTCTTTGTGTCCTACGCAATCTTTGAGATTCTCTGGGCTCTTCTCATCAAGGCCGTTGGCGCCAACTACACCATGGCCACCGCCATCGTAGGGTGGTCAGTTGTCACCATCGGGACCGGTTTCGCCCGAAACTACCACCAGCTGATCGTCTGCCGCCTCCTCCTTGGCTTGTTCGAAGCGTGTACTGCGCCAGCCTGTACCATGATCATCAGCACAATTTACCCACGAGGGATGCAAGGCAAGCGAGTGGCGGCCATATACTACGGTATGTGCGCTTCGGGTGTCTTTGGCGGCATCATTGCATATGGTGTTCAAGTAATGGGTGCAAGACACGGGCTAGCGGCCTGGCGATGGTGAGTTCAACAAGATTGTTCTGCCTACCGAGAGGAATCATCGAGCTGATTCTGCACCTGATGTCAGGCTGTTCATAATAGAAGGAATAGCTAGCCTATTGATTGGCGGCATCTGTTACGTCTCAATGCCTAGGACTCCAGATACAGCGTGGTTTCTGACGACCGAGGAGAGGGCTACCATGGTCGCTATTCAACAACGAGAAATGGCATATCGTGGCAAGCAAAAGTTTGAGTGGAAGTACATACGCATCACAATGTCAGACTGTACGGTCTGGATCTCTGCGTTGACGGGACACGCTTGTGCTTTGCCGTTAGTGTGCTTCAGTCTGTTTGCGCCAACTTTGATACTGGGGCTTGGGTAAGTTTGCAATCCTTTCGTCTTGGAGTCAAGAAATGATCTTCAAGTGCTCGCTGTCCTCCTTATCTGTGCATAGTATGCCACAAGCTGTTGACGGAGACACAGATATACCCGTATTGAGGCGAATTACCTCAGCATCCCATTGTACGTGGTGGCTACTCTCGCACTTGCCATGTCCACCTGGTTCTCTGACAAGCTGAACCGTCGTGGATTGGTAATCATTCCATTTGCATTCCTGGGAATTCTTGGATACGCAATTGTCGTTGGGAGCGCAGACAGTCGAATTGGCTTCTTCGCCATGTTCCTCGTGGGAGCGGGTTTATATCCGCTCCTGGCACTTGCAAACACGTAAGTAATCCACTTATTTCCTAAGAGGTGCTAGAACCAGCTCACCCTGTATGTGAGCGGACTTATTACGACGGTTACTCGCACTATCAATATGCTGACGGCAGAGCACAGTTGGCTTGCAAACAATTTTGCCCCTGATAATAAAAGAGTCGTCGCCCTACCCATCCTCTTTGCCTTTACTCTAGTGGCCGGGGTCTTCTCTTCCCAGCTATATCCCGCCAGTGATGGGCCCCGGTATATCATGGGCAACGCTGTCTCACTTGCAGCAATTGTGGCTGCGGGTTTCGGGTTTCTCATGTTGTGGTTCATCTGGCGACGGCGCAATGCAGCCAAAACCAAGCTCCTTGCCGAGGGCGCAATGATGAACAGACACGAGGACGATCGTGGCCTGAACTTTCTGTATGTGCTATGAGTATCAAGGATCTGGCGACTCTGCTGCACGCTCTCAGAAATCGGCTGAGGCTCGATTGTAATGGTCACGTCTCACAACGCACGAGCGACAGGTGACCTTGCATGATCTTAATTCAAACACGATGTATCTCAGTCATGAAACGGACTTGGGAGTGTAAGCCTCTCTTGGTCGATATAGAGGCTCAAGAAGATCATTTGACCATCTTCGCAACGACTCTGTTGTCCATTGTGCTGTACCACCAGTCTCATCCCCGGTCCAACAGTTGCTATAGTCTTGACCCTTTTCCCATTTTCACCGGCTCCCAGTCGCAGAGGGAAATTCTCTGGCCCTCCTGGTACGTCTTTCTTCCGCAGCTACGGGAGCTAGCAGATGACATGTCTCTCGATTACCTTCAACTCTCAGGCTTTGTCGATGGCGAGACCGAAGACGAAGACATGGACCAGGATCTAAGGGAGGAGCGTCTCGATGTTGAGGATCCTTTGCGCGGCGAGAATGTGCAACCGCAAAAAAAACATATAGGGAGACGTCCACTACTATGCCCCTTGGATCCATATCGTAGCTGATGACGAAGATGCGCGTGAATGCTACCATTGTGGCTTGCCTTGAGCTGCTGGAGAGCCCAGAATCGGAATGTCTGACCGAGATACAGCGGATTACATTACATACAGAAAAGGCGCAACACACTTGGAGCGATGCTCCCAATCACTGAGACGCGATGCTGGTCAGAGTGGTCATAAGGGTGGGACAGCTTGGTTCATTGGCAGAATGAATACATTTGAACTGAAAAGATCAATACGGGTGGAATATTTCGCTGCGGAAATGCCAAGATGATTCAATAGTACAACAAAGTTTGTGACCATAACAGACTGTAGTCTGTAAATGCACTTCCATGGTATCTCGTGATCGCTGATGCAATATAAAAGTACACATACACACACCGAGGTCCTACACCACCCATGGCAATCAGCGTGCCAGCGCCCAAGTGTCACGACACGTCTTGCCCAATCTTGTCTTCAGTCTTGGGCTTCTTGGACGGACTCATCTCCCCACTCGGCCTCGCATGACTCCTCTTCGAACGATTCTCCACCTCGTTCAATCGCGCCAGCACGGCATTCAGCCTCTTCCGCGCCGCAAGCTCACGACCCGTGCTATCGCCATGCGGCCGGTGAAACTCCTTTACCATGGCCACCATGGCTTGGTAGCATTGGTAAAGTAACAACCTGATATGGATGTCACCTTTGAAGTCGACAAAACCATCGTCCGCCGACTTGAGGACGCTGTCTGACTCGCCCGAGTTGTGGCTCGTCCGCCCCCTTGGCCGGCCGTCAAATCCGCGCAGCAAATCTCGCGATACTTTGTCATTAAACGCTACTGCCATAAGAGGATCACCAAAAATGCAATTTGACCAGTCGCGCAGCCCAGTAATGCGTATATCTGGCGCCGCTTCCCGGCCGCTGCTCCACTCCGTGTCACTTTCGTCGGAACTTTCCGAGTCCTCCAGCAGATCTCGCAACAAGCTTCTGCGACTCGTCCCTGACTCGGCGCGATTCCCCGTCCTCTCTGCCATGATGTTCGAATCGTGTGCAGCATCGACGATCACAAGCCGTGGTACAGTGACCTCGTCCAAGCAATGACCAAGCCTTCGAAATTGCCTCCGTATGGTCTGATATGGAAGTGTGACGGCCATGTCTTCAGCATCCCGCAGTATTCCTTCTAGCATGGCGTGGAATGCCATGGACCAGCTGTCTGATCCACCGGGGTGTCCCATGCTTCCGCATGCTTTGCTCTGTTCAACGGCCGTGGGGCACAACACAGATATGGCCGGCCCAAAATTGCTTGAAGGTGATTGTAGCTGCGAGAGTCGACGTACTAGCCTGCCAACTTGGAAGTCGAGATGACTACGTTCGGACGCAGATAAGGTGTTTGGGAACAATGACACGACGAGGCCCGTAGGGTGTGAGATATTGTTATATGTGGAGCCGATGTCCTTAGAAGACTGCGAGTGGTCAATCAGAGATGGAAGAAGGTCCGAGAGGTCCACGTCTTTGGAAAGGAAGTCGTATTCAATTGCAGCCCGCGGCAATTCCCATACATAATCACAGCCTGAGCGAGTATGGCTATCATACACAGGCGTTACTGTTGAGGAGCATCCACCCAGAAGAACGCTTCTGATCCATCTGACGACGACAGCCTCGGATTTGACGAGCCACCGCTCCGATCGGAGCAGCCTAAGTGTAGACGGTGGAGGGGCGACCAAGGTCAACATGTCGTGCGTTCCATCCGCGATATTCCTGGTCGCATGAGGTCGTCGAAAGTCGTATATCCTTTGAGGCCGGAAATGTGTAGAACTAGGAGTAATGCGAGCTTTGTCTAAGCCGAGGCAGGGCCACGCCACAACTAACAGCGACTGCGCAGACAAGTCATTGACATGCGGTTCCTGGCCTCGACTACACATAGATGACCCGGCGATGTTAGACGAGGCAGTTGTGGAGGTGAGGGCGGAGACAGGCTCAGGACTGCTGCCCTTCTCAGTAGCGCAGGAGGTTGGAAGGCGTAAAGGTTGGACACAGTATTTTTGGGCTACTGACTTTGTGGAACTTCGGAGACACGCGAGCAGCTGATGACAAATGCGTGGCCAGTGAGCATCCCCGAGCTCATCTGGACTTTTCTCGCTTGCCTGAACAGCCGTTGCAAGCGAGATGCAGTAAGCCGGAGACGGGCTCAAGCGAGGAGAGACAGTCAGTAATGACTCCGATGTTGGCCCTTCGGGAACGATAGGATCCCGAAATCGGGGGAGGAACCAGACGCTTGAAATGGACGCCGTGGAAGACTTGTCGAGTCGTCTGGGAATAGTAGAGCTCCTGCTGTCCACAATGGTACTGCCGCCGCCATGGTCAGTGACCCTGGCAAGCAAGTATGACATCGTTGCTTCAGTGCATTTTGCTTGATTGCATGAAGCACTGAATGGTAGCAATTGTCTCGGATCGCTTCGAGGTCGGAGACAAAAGAGAGACAGGGGTACAGCCTTTTCAGGGAAGCGGGGTGAGTGGCGTGAGAACACCACTTGGGCTGGCAATCAGATGAAGTGCGCGTGGTGGGGGACAATGCACCAGTCAATGACTGTAGGAGAAGGACCTATTTGAAAAAGGCCGAGCGGACAGCATGAAGGCAATCACGATTCGCGGACTTGACTTCAGGAAGTCTAGTGTACCAAAGACTCTGATTTGAGAGATATCTGAGAGAGGCAAACTGGACAGCCCTAGGGACCGAGACGGAACCGTTGTCCAAGATGCTCGAGATCGACAGTCCTGGGAGGTTTTTGAGACCTTTTGGAAATGAGTGTTTCGATCAGCCGAGAAACGCAGACGACTGATACAGTTGGGTTTCCTCAAGCGAAGAGCCGTTCCGCCGGAAAACGATCGTATTTGTGCCTGGGCGGTTGGCCCAATGTGGTCGGACCATTTTCTAGCCCGGCGGTGGAGTCAACTATTCCATCGCGCAAGGACCACAAGATTTGGTCGCGCGGAAACCATCTCAGGCGGAGGACCTCGGCGTCATGAAGACGTAAGTTTGGGAATATAGAGCCTCTCACCGACATGACCCGCCTTGACAGGTGCCTTTTGGTCACACGTGATCAGTAATGAAAGCAAATAGTACCAAGGTAGCATGGGGCCGTCACGAGCTGTCTACAGCCAAACTCAGCGGTGTGAAGAGCACCAAAAACGGGCGGGTTGGCCCCCAATACACACAGTCGAGAGCTGTTCAGTAGCCGAGTCGTCACACAGAATGCGGCTTGTGTGTCGCAGCACTAAATCACGGTGTAGTACGCCGGTGATGATCTGACAGACGTCGCCGTTGGTCGTGATTGCGTGGCAGAGGCCGAGTGCCCTGCTCGGTGAATGCGAAACTAGGTTCGACAACATGAGCTCAGTACTCACGCAAGACCTCGAATTCGTCGATTCGAGGTTAGAAAAGTTCGTCTCAGCTTTCACACGCGGCTCCAATCTGCAATTGGCCACCAGCAAGCGAGCTCGCATGAACATGCCACCGTAGCTAATCTGAGAGGCGGCCAGCTTGTCGTAGGCAACCCTCGCGCTTGTTGAGCCCACATTAATGTGTGTTCCGAGAAGACGGTGTGTCGCGAGACATCAGACCAGATCTCGACGTGCCCTACCATCGCTTTCCTGTCGTCATACAGCACGTGGAAGGAACAGTCAGCCGGGACTGGTCTCCACGAGACACAGTGAATTCATGCCCAATGATTGTGTAATTGTCGCAAGCAGATAGGCGAGGCGACCGATATGTATGGATGTTTGCGGTGTCGGATGACGAGAGGCTCTGCAGCAGCCTCGTGGCTCGTCGCTGTGCGAGCCACAACAAGAGGTGTAGACGATTGGATCTGTTACCAACTCAAGCGAGCTTAACATGTCATCATCATCCCGTAATGGCGCGCTCGACGACAACCCTGTGTAAGATTGCTCTCACTCAGTGAACGTGCCTCGGTCAGCCGCACCATCCGCCGCGGGCCTGGCTTTCTAATTGTCGGAGGTATACCCGCGCATTCCGAGTCGCACATGTGCCCGCTTCGAGAATGAAATTGCTTCCATCAATCTTGCTCAGGGTTTTGACTCTACAACGTGCGCCAGGTCCACTGACGAGTACCTTGCCCCCGGATTCGTCAGTGTTGTCGTGATAGGGCATAGCGTCGCCTGAGAGGCACAAATTCCAAGGTTCCGCCTTGTCTTGTTGCTGCCCCAATCCGCACTTCCTCAGTATCTTGGGGGCGTTGCTAATATGCGGGTCGCTTGTCGCCCTGAATGCACGCAGCCATGCTCGTACAGGCTTTCTTGCATCCCGTCAAACACAATTGCGGGATTGGAAATCCAAGCAGGGCGTTCCATGGTAAGCTGAAATTCCAGACAGGATCCCTTCCAAACATTCATCTGTATGGGCTCTGCCTCCCAGGAAGCCAGCAGCGTAGATCTTCCTGGTTTCAATCATTTCGGGCTGCACCCGTCGTCCAGACGGGCGCTCAGGCAAGGGTATGTCTTATCCTAGCAGATTGGTCTCAACAGTTTTGCGTGAGTTTTGCTGCACTGCTGAGATTTGTGCTGTAGATTAGCACTGTATGTTCTAAGTGTCCGATATAACCTCCAGGTTGTCAGCGGGTGCCTCGATGTTGCTACCTTCGGTCTTTTCCATCTGGATCAGAGGCTTCTCAACGTGATTATCGATATGGCCTTCTGCCATTGTTTCCGGACCATCTTTGACTGAATTAGATTGCTTGTATAGCTCCGTCAGGTTGTACCTTTTCAGTGCCTCCCAGTCTCCAGGGATCACGCTGATCCCACACACGGTCTATACACACAAAGTGGTGAGAAATGAACAGCGTTTGGCTGCCACGCGATGATGGGGCCGGACGTACCTGATAGATCTCGACCACTATATATTTCTCTGGCGCTCCAAGGTTGACTTTGTGCTGAGGGTCAACAACATTGGCAATGCCTTGAATGACATTGTCCCTCTTGAGGCTGCCGTGGTTGCGGATAGACGGCCGGATGGCGAACTGTGGACACGTGATCAGTAATGGACACGAGCCTACTGGTTCGAAGCGCTCACCGTAACAGGTACAATGGCCTTGGCCTCCTGCTCTGCCTTGACTGGGACACCCTCAGCCTCAGAATGGGCTGTGGTGGCTGTCTCCTTAGGCCTGATCTTGAAGTGGTCGGCAAGAGCCTGTCTAGCTCCCTTCTCGAGGCCATTCTCCGTTGCGTTTGAAATGACACTAATCGGGGTCAATCTGTTCAGGTATCGGGCTTTGGGACTGCCGTTATCAGGACTCAGAGCATCCTGGCTGATACGACGACAGAAATCCACAGGTTCCACTGGTGCTTTGCACTTCATGAAAAGTAGGCACTCCTGGTTGATGCGCACTTCTGTAAATGGACTATTGGATGAAGCTTTGTCCTTGTCCTTCAGATTGCCAACCTCTTTCTTGATGGCGGCCTCGATGTCGCCTTCATCCTCGTCCGAGCCATCAGCATCGACAAGCTCAGATTTGATGCCGTAGAACTTTTCGGCGTACTGTAAGGCGTCAGAAGGCGGCCCAGATATGGGGTGATAGCGAATGAGCTGACATGATCAAATAGCATCTCCATTTCCCTAGCAGCCTTGCCCTTCATGTGCAGGGCGCAGGTCACCCAGATGCCCTTGTCACCCGGCTCGATGCTGTTGGCCTTGGGGCGCCCCGACAATTCGCGCTTCGGCACCTTCCACTTGCCACTGTTCCCCTTCTATTGTAGGAGGAGGTCAGCACATGGTATGATGAGTAGTGACGGAGCATCTGTGGAGGTATACGAGGAGCCTGCAGCCCCCAGAGGCTTCTGGAAAGTCATCACCTTTTTCTTCTTGTTGGATCCGCCATCTCTGTCGTCCGGAGCCTTGCGTTTGCCTGGGTCTGCCATTATGGGAGGGTCAAGATGAGTTGATTGAAACCTCCGAAGAAGCGCAAGGAAAGACGCAACGAAGACAGTGAGCACTGTGAGAGAGCAAGCATGAAAGCTGATTTATTGATTCTGGATCTGCCTTTGGCCCGTTATTGACAGGGACCCACTGCCACGTGGGACCCCTGTCGATCTTGCTCAAGCAGTTGAAGACGGTCCATACAGCTTGAAATAGACAACTGCTAGATATTTGATCCTTCGTACTACTAATTACTTACAATTTCCTGGTCAGGGTTGCTATTGACTGAAATAATTCACAGTAAGGTCAAGCTCAGTCGAAGTGCAGTGCGAAGATACATATATAGAAACCTCGAACCTAGACTGCCAGAGCAAGAAAGCCCGTACTACAGCTGAGCCCGAGATTCCAGCAAGATATCTTTGGTGCGTGCCGAGACTGTGTACCTATACAACTCTTTTGCGCTTTTCCTACCTGTCATCTTGTTCACAATCCTCGTCTCGTGGTAGTCGAATTCCCATATCAGCCAACATTGTCCCAACAGGGCCCATCAAGCCAGCCTGACCTTTGAAGCTTTCCAGCAAGTTCTTCGCCAGATTGTAATCAATATCAACCTCCTCGTCTGCGCTTTCCTCTCCCTTGACGTCATTGGCCATTTCCTTGCCTTTGCCCTTTAGAGCCTTGGGTTTCTTGGGCGTCGGGTCCAGGTCGAGAGCTCCATGCTCAGTCAGCTCAGCTGCCATCTGTTCAGACAATTGTTTGATCTGCTCATCTTCACTATCCTCCTCTAATGTCGCCGGAGTTGTTGCTGATAATTTCCCCTTGGTGTTTGTCGAGACCGGAACGCTTCCCGCTGGCAATCCCATCATCTCGCGCATCATTCGAGCGAATTCCTCTTCGTCGAAGCTGACCTCGTGGTCCTCGCCATCACTTTCCATACTGTCTGACTCATCATCGTCATCATCTTCGTCCATTTCATCAAACTCCGCGCCATCAATGCCAGCTTTTTCGTCGTTCAGAAATTCCTCAAATCGGGAGACGATTTTACGGAGATCGGCTTGCGTATTGACATCTCCAAAGCCAGCTTTACCTTCGGTCGCACGGCTCTTGCCATCAAGTTCCCTCTCGAAGTCCTCGAAGTTGATGTCCATCCACGAGTCATCTTCGTCCCGTGAAGAGCCTATCCAAGAAGCGATGACTGCATCGGAAGGGAGAACTGATTCGCCATCTTCTACCAGATCATCAAGCAAAATAGCAAATTCCCTCGCCGTCCGGTTGTTCCTTTTCGCTGCGCCCACTGCCAGCATCTCAAACCCACACGTGACCTTCATGCCCAAGTCGAGCATGGAATGCTTTTTGCGGGCGCTGTCGTTAGAGGCAAGCTCTTGTTCCGAAGCGGTGAGTAGAGGCTGCCAGGTTGGCGGCGGTAAGAATTGTTGCGACTTGAGCTGAGCATAAAGGACCTTGGTGAACTTGACACTTAGCTCAACCAGGTCTTTCGGCGGAAATGATAGAAGGTCGGCGGTTGGTGCCATCACGGGTTTCAGAGCTATGGGATCTCTCAAATAGAATGCCTCGACTGCCGGTGAAATGGCCTTGGGCAACTCGTGTAGTATGTAGGCCAGTCGTCTTGGCACAGTGGCCAGAGCGTAGTGTAAGGATTCCTGAATCTGCGCGGGATACTTTTCAAGACGGTAAAGAGCTTCGGCCTCAATGAAAGCCGAGTGAAGCAGCGAATCCGAGGTATTCCGAAGAAGATGCACCGCCTCGGGCAGTGTGATTCTGTTCGACAGAGCACCACTCGCGGATTGGAGAGGGATAATCCGTAGTTGGCCAGAATGTAACCATGCCCTATTGGCATCGTTCTCTGGGCTCAGCCATTTTGGCAGAACGCTCGCCGCCTCAACGAGCAAAAATTCGCCATCGCTATCCGAGACCCGTGCCCACAAGTTGGGAAATTGTCTGGTGAGCTCGCGTAGGATGTAGACCACCAGCCATTCGTCTTCAACCGAGTCACCAAAATCAGTTACACCGTGCAGGCAATGTAAGCCTAGTTCGCTGTTAGCGACTCGTCTACACTCTGGGAGGGACTTATGCGAACGCACCATTGGTGGAGGTTGTCTCCAATCTGAAGGCCTCGCGTTGCCAGATATAATCCTTGGTAAGTTCGTTGGATAGCTGCACAGCAGCCTTTCGTACAGCCTCGAGGCCCGACAGGGGATTCGTGGGCTCTGACTTCGATTCTATGACGAAGAGCATGTACTCGACACAATTCTCCGGAAGAGCCCTCTCGAAGTCTTGAAAGGTATTGCCTGCATCAGCAGGTGGGGTCGATTTGTAGGTATCAGACTCTTCCATCTCACAGATGAACCAAACACCCTCCTGGTTGCTGCTGAAACACAACTTGACTCTGAGCTTGAGTGCAAAATTAGGTCGCCCTCCGACCTAGGCTGCTGCCCAGAGATTAAATTGCCTTTTTTGACCAGGCGATCGAGCTTGTTGGATATTTGTAGGAACCTCAAACGGGCCTGGATTTTGCCGTGAAGAGGTTCGAGATCTACACAGTACTTACCGCAGTAAACGTCAACGTCTTCCGCCTCAACTAGGTAGCAGGCATTGCCCTGGGCCGGAAGGTGGGGCGGTCTGTCAGACCCTGTCAGACTCTGTCGTCTCTTTCCCCCGCCAAGCACCACACGCGTTAGGTAGGCGCGTTGTGCCTGTCGCGTCCAAGTATTGACTGCTCTCGCATCACACGCTCACTGCTTTCTCCCCGAACGAACATAACCTACCAAGATCGCCACCATATGCAGCGTCCTATTCATGGATTGGTGTCTATGAGGTCTACACCATTTCTTTCCCTGGCAAACTGACTTCCGATCAAGATGCCTGGTCGTACTGTCAACAACCTCGGCAGCAGCGCTGGTCGGAAGCGCAGTCGCCGCGACCAGGATGATGATGGGGACGAAGAAGGAGTCGCCGAGGTGCGCCAAGCAAGCTCTGGCTTGCAGACCGACTCTGTACGTCCATTTCTCTCGTATTCTGTCATGTTCACTCCTCCCTCCGGTTCTCGCTAACGTTGTTCAAACACAGCGCCGCAAACGCGTTCGAATCTCGGAAGGCAAGCAGCCCGCTCGCCGCAGGTCTGCCCGCGAGTCTACCGAATTATCTAGTGAAGAGGATGGAGATGTCGAGATACTGGCAGCTGATCGCGACGACGGACCACAAGCCACGCAGTATGAGATCATGCGAGATGCTGGTTTCGAGGATCTTCAGCACGCCGACCAGGACGACGCACGTGCCACGCAAAGACTCAAGAAGAAGGGCGAACGTCAGAGCAATCGCGCCGGAGAGCTGACGAACCGCGCCTCCGACAACGGCATTCTCGAGAGCATACTTTGCATCAACTTCATGTGTCACCAGAAGCTGCTTGTCGCATTCGGCCCAAATCTCAATTTCATAGTGGGTGAAAACGGGAGTGGCAAGAGTGCTGTCCTGACTGCTATCACCTTGTGCCTCGGTGGCAAAGCAAGCTCCACCAATCGTGGAGGCAATATGAGGGCCTTCATCAAAGAAGGTCAGAATGAGGCCAGAGTCAGCGTCACTATCAAGAACCAGGGATCAGATGCGTATCTGCCGGAGACGTATGGAGAGTCCATCACCATCGAGCGGCGATTCAAGATGAATGGTCAAGGCGGCTTCAAGACTATATCCGCTGCAGGGGCCGTCATCAGCAACAGAAAAGCTGATGTCGAAAGCATAACCGAGTACTTTTGTTTGCAGGTCGACAATCCGTTGAATGTGCTTTCGCAGGACAACGCTCGGCAATTCCTCAACCAAGCGTCGGCCAAACAGAAGTACAAATTCTTCATGCAAGGCGTGCAGCTGCAGCAGCTCGACGACGAATATCGATGCATCGAGGATTATATCAACGTCAGTGAGAGCAAAGAGCCGGAACTCGAGGAAAAGTTGGCACACTTGAAGTCAGAACACCGCAAAGCCGAGAAAGACTTTTCTCTTTACATGGAATCCGAAAACATGCGTCAGAAGCATCGACTGCTCCGACAGAAGATTACTTGGGCTCAAGTGGTCGACCAAGAGCGAAAGGTCATCGAATATCAAAGTAGACTCGCTGCTGCAGATCAAGCCATTGTAGAGTCTGAGGAGGATGTTGCCGCCAAGGGCAGGGAACTCGAACGCCACGATACTCGCATTGCTCAAGCCGAAAATGAGGTCGACGCCGTCAAAGAAGAACGTGGCGCTCTGGAGACGGTCTCCGAGGAGGCGCAACACAAATTTGAGCAAGCCAGGAATGATCTACAGAAGCTCGGCAACGAAGAGCGCGATGCGCATAATCAATTGTCTGATGCATCCAAGGATGTCAAGGACAACGAAAGAAAAATCAAGGAGGAAGAGCAGCGATTGAAGGACTCGCACGGAGAAGCGCACACAGAGCAGCTCCAGGCCTTGGATACAGCTCGTGCAAACCTTCAACAGATCGAAGACGAGACTGAAGAGGCGAGGAAGCGTGTTCCGGAGTTGAATGAGGCCAGCGACAAGGCGACCAAAGAACTTCAGACAGTTGGCACTTTCATCACACAAAAGCAAGGCGAGGTCAAGGGCGTTCAGAAAAGGGTGAGAGACCTAGAGCAAGGCCAGGGCTCGCTATACGATGGCTACGAACAGCAGATGTCCAATCTTTTGCGGATGATCGAGGGTGATACCGGCTTTGACCGCAAGCCTGTGGGCCCCATCGGTGCTCACGTCCAGGTAATGAAGCCCATTTGGTCGCCAATGCTGGAAAAAATGTTTGGTGAGACTTTGAATGCCTTCGTTGTGACGAACAAGCGCGATCAGCAACGACTCAGCGGCATGATGAACCATCTCAGTATGACCAAAAGTCCCATTCTCATAGGCAACCCGAGACCAATCGACACTGCAGGCAACGAGCCGGACCAAAATTTCGACACAGTTCTGCGAACTCTCAAAATTGATGACCCATTGGTCCGTAATCAATTGATTATCAACAATAGGATCGAGAAGACCATTCTCGTCGAAAGGCAACAGGGTGCAGAGCATGTCATGATCAAATCTTCTCCTCCACGCAACGTCGCCGCGTGCTATCACCTTCTGCCAAAGAAGGGCCACGGATGGACCGTTCGGATCGCTGTGAATAACAATGGAGTCACCTCGGCGCCCCAACGGCCGCCGCACCCCAATCAACCCCCTCGTTTGAAGAGTGACTCGTTACAGGAGACGTCTCTGCACAAGGAGCAGATTGGTCAGCTGCAGAGTGAGCTACGACAGCTACAGGATGAGAAATCGACGCATCAACAGGCTCTCGAGCGAAATCGCAAGGAACTCGCTGAAGTCAAGAAGACGTTTGACAAGAACAAGCAGAGGGCTAGACAGGCCCAGGTTGAAATTGACGACATTCAGAGTCAGCTTGATTCGTACGAAGGCGTCGATTCGAGACTGCAGGGCCTTCGTGACGACCTGCAGAAAGCCAACGAGGCCGTTGCGCACTTTGGCAGCCAATATGCTGACCTCGCGCTCAAGAGAGAGCAACACAATGGTGTCTGCGAGAGGTTAAAGCGCGATCTGAAGACGCATAAGACAAATTTGAAGGAGTTTGAGGCGCGACTGAGCAAAGTTGAGAACAAAGTCAGGAGGTACCGGGACTCGCGTGAGATCATCGTCGTGGCAAACAACGAGGCGCATGATAAACACCAGATTGCCATGAACGAGAAAACCCGGCTCGAGGCCAGGCTTGAGCGCCAAGAGGGGATCGTGGCCGATTATATCAAGGATGCCAAGGTGGCTTGCCCCGAACGCGTTCCTGTTGCCGATAACGAGACGTACGATTCCATCGCGAAGAAGCTGGACTCACTCCAGAAGACATTGGACGATCGTCAGCGCAAAATTGGCAGAACCGAAGCGCAGGTCCGCCAGCGAATGGAGGATGCCACAAAGGACAAGAATGCGTTGGACCGTGATCTCGCCTTAGTTAAGAAGCGGAACATCGCCATGAAAAAGTCTCTGGGGGAGCGACTGGACCAGTGGAGAAAGTTCCGGCGGTTCATCTCCTCCAGCTCTCGCGCGAACTTCATGTTCCTGCTCACGATGCGGGGATTCAGGGGCCAGCTGATCCTGGACCACGAAAATCACTCACTCACTGTCGAGATTGAGCCAGACGCGACTCGAAGGGACGCGGCTGTCCGGAACACCAAGACGCTGTCTGGTGGAGAGAAGTCGTTTTCCTCCATCTGTCTACTTCTTGCGATCTGGGAGGCCATGGGTTCTCCACTTCGTTGTCTCGATGAATTTGACGTTTTCATGGACAATGTCAATCGAGCAATCAGCACGAATATGCTGGTGAGTGTCTTGCTTCGACGTCTTCAATGCAGACGCAATTCACTAATATCTGCAGTGTGATTCCGCTCGCACCTCCGTCGGCAAACAGTTCATTTTGATCACTCCGAACGCAATTGAGGGACGGGCCCGGCTAGACAAGGACGTCACGATTACCAGGTAATTTGCTTCCACACCAGAAAACCACAATCTTTGAAACTGACCCGGTACTGAAGAATGACGGATCCCCGGCAACGCCAAATTGTGGATATGATTTAACCCTTCCTGATCAGAAAGGAAGTCGATGGACAATACTATCTGCCCGAAGTGTGGCCTTGGGGTTACGCGATGTGAATGGGATGCAGAATGGAGTTGGGGAGTTTCATGGTGCTCATTTCACCCTGTTACTGCTCAGATACCCATTACAAAATGGTCTTTGACGGACTTGCTCTTGTGTGCGAAGACCGCGATAGTTCATCAATACCATGTGCGACTTCTCTTCGAACTTCACTACCGATCTCTCTTCCCATCTAAATTGGTGGAGCCAGTGAGACTAGCGCAACACTCGGTATGTCATATTAGCATGCCCTTGCTCCTCAGCACATTTAAGCCTGCACTCGCAGTAAACCCTACCCACTGGCCCATCGATCTTATGGTGCCGCCGACCCCTTGTACTTCGTCCAACCTTCTTCGCAGGAACTTTCTAGTCTCCACAAATGCCTCTGATCGATCGGTCGTCATAAAAAGTTCAGTCGAGGCGTACACGGCGGATAGGGACGCGCGCTTCGTGTACCAGGATGAATCGACTGCAGTGTCGCCCGCGAGGAACCAAATTTCGTCCGAGAGCTTAGCGAGCTCCTTCAGTGAATCTGGAACGTAGGACGGTTGCGCCATGATGGCGAGGGCCTTTGAAAACAAATCATCAGCGGTTGCTCCCTCTCTCGCCTTCATCACCACTTCTATTCATCGCAGTCTCTTCTTACCTCCTGCCACCTCGCGATCACGTCCTTATTTCGCATCAGCCTCTCCCATACCAACGCCTCGACCTTCCGCCCCACGCCCATCCTCTCTTCTGCGTTAAACAGCTCTTGTACCCGAGTAGCCAGTGCCTCGCGCTGCGCAACCATATGCCATTGTACGAGGCTGAACACACCGTCGGGAAGCAGGTTCGTGCTGATGTCTAAGTAGCCGGCGTCGCGCGCGCCAAGGGCAAGGGCGGCATGGGAGAAGCCCTGCTCGGGCACGTGGGCATATGCGGCGGTGAGGATGGCATGCTCGGTCGGGGAGAAGGGAGTTACTGGAGAGGGGTGGTCGTAGGAGTGGTAGGTGCGGCGGAAGGAGGACGATGGAGTTGTGGACCGGCGTGGTGGTGCTGAGCGCGTAGGTCGGGTTGTGGTGGCAAAGGTTCGAAGTGCCGCGAGCGGTGCTGGCTTGAGGAGCTGGGGGTGCTGTACGCGCAGGGCTGCGCGGCACAGATTGGACGCGCTGAATGGGAGCTTGGAGGGCATGCTGGGCATGTTTGCTTTGGTGAGGTGTGCTTGTTGAATCATAATATTGGGCACATCGTCACGGCACTCCGGCGTTGGGGCGTCGAGAATAAAATCAAACTGGGGGCTCTCGGGAGATCCCGCTTTGGGCTTGGGTACTGGGATCTTTGCTGCAGACACGAAGCAGGGCCGGCAGGGAACGACCTTACCAGCTGGCCACCATCATCGACGACAGAAAGTCGACGCTCCATCAAGCTTCAAGATGATATCCATGTAATTGCAACATTCGTCGCCAAGTGTATAAACAGTAATAGCAGTTCTTACTTTTCTCTCCTGACCATTTTTGCTAATCGAGACTGTGGACTCGCAGCTCTCGGATGGCATACAAGAGACAGTATGGCCACGAGCGCATCTCGACTTCTGAATGTGAGCAGCAAATGCAAAAATATCGTTGCTCATGTTCGAAAGATACCTCGAGTACGGAATCGTCAGTTTTCTTTGCTATGATACTATTGGCGGTCGTCATCCGGAAGTCAGGAGATCCAGCTCTGCCATGGATAATAAGGAGCCTGCAGAGGCTCAGGATCGTTCAGCCAGATTATACGCCTTTGACCGGTACTTTGGAGCAACAGAATGTCCATGTGGGTAGCGTGATAGCCGTAGAATACTACTCTTCAGTGAACTGATGGTCTTTTCGGTGTAACAAGCATTGATACTGCACATCAACAGGCGAGATAGCGAGGAGGGAGAGGAGACCGCACATACCGAAGGCGCCACTGATGTATGTGACAGGTCATATTTGACTCTGTCACCTACTTAATAGTCAGCTTGAATGAACAGACAATGGCACATATACATACGAGCTGGCATATCCATATGTATTCTTCGATACGGACATACATTTGTATGACTGGGTGTATCTCAGAATGTGATTATCACACGGCAATTTATTTTTAATTGAGGAAGGCACATCACTAATCAGTTGCCAGCTGTCATTAATTCTGTAATTGTGCCTGTGTGTGTGCGCGCGTGTGTCGTCTTTAATCCCGTGAGCTGCCCGTTCAGCGCAAGCTGCATGCAAATATTCTGATTGCCAGCGAAAATACTTTGTGCCCGTGCTACCGTTCGCCATACGGGCAATCCGCATCAAGTGTAACGAGCTCGATACCGTTATGCAGCCTTGTTGTTGAGATATACTCGACAGACACTGACCTTGGTGGTGTCTTTCCACAACCTCAGCTATGATTCTTCAGCTGGTGAGCGAGCCGTGGAACACGCTCAGGTCCCCGCTATGATCGTGCAGGCGAAAGCAGACCCCAGGCTCTCTGAAAAGACATGGGCGGTATTCCCATGTCACCATTGTCAGGTTTGATGCGGACATACCGTGTGGTCAATTCGCAGATGCTGACGATGTATGCTGAGAAAGGGGCACGATGCGTCTGATGTATGATGGAATTCCCAATGTTGAATTACTGGCATAACATTGTTGACTTGTGACTTTGTCTTGCCGTTCGGCTACCATATTCTCTCAGTAAGTAGCAACTCACTGCAGATCGCTCAGAATCCACGAAATGCTCTCGCCTGTCCATAGATAAGGCAGGAATAGTACACAACACGAAGGCAGCCGGTGCGAACATCCAAACATGGCTCGCAGGTTTCGGAGATGTCGTAACTACACCGACTGCTGCCGCGTCTGCCTTCTGGCTGAGTGGCTTGCATGCTCGTATCAGTCTTGTCTCTCCCGAGAGTGCCACCTGGTTGGAATTTCGCACCGATCAGGTAGGCTACAGCTGCTGTGCTGCCGCCTATGCTCGACAGGACTCTACATTGGTCCACTTGGCGTCTGCTTCAAGGATGCTAGATTGTCTCGAGCGAATCGTTGAGCCGTGTGGGCAGGGTTTCCTTAGATTCCCGAAGAAACTGCGAGTCCATGTCTACTCCATACGATCCATCACTATCACACCAAATTCCCAGTGCCTATTGATGCTTCATCGTTGGCTGAGAGTCACTGTGAGTTCAGACATCCGCTGCGGGAGGCCGAATGTAGGCCACGCCCCAGAGTAGCCCATGCTCATGTACGCACCACACCGTCGTGCCATTCGCGCTTTCACCAGCGTCGTACTTAGCAGTAGACTGGGCCAACTGGCAGCCTGTCAGCGTTACATTTATTTTCCAGGTCTTGTTGATTTCCCAATTCACTCTGAGTTGCAGAAAACTTGCAGTAGCGCAAATTGGCATCGCAGCTCGACCGAAAACCGCCAATGCTTCCATCACAGCTTGCTGGATGAAAGAAAACCACTCAGCTTGATATTTACCTTCTCTCGAAGTGCACAGTACTCGGAATAGCCGTTCGAGGAAATTTCACAGGTTCCAATAGGTCGGGGTCCACACAGTGGTCTTGCTTTGGCGTTGAATCCTCGGGGAAGACGCCCATCGTAGTCTGATCAATGCCTCCGACCTTATGTGAATCTACAATAGAGAAGTCATTGCAGGCTTCGGCGGGTAGATCGGCAGATCAACTTGCAGTACATTGCCCTCAAACTCGTAAGGTTGTCCCTGACCACGTCTTTTCATGTCGATCAGGCTGTCTCTGTCCAGAGGCCACAGCCTGTCCACCGAATTTTGGTATGGACCAGAATCGGGAGCCTCTCTAAAATTATTCCAATCTTGTGTGATTCAATAGCTACGTTCGTGTAGCCTCCTTATCCCAAAATTAAGCGTGGTACCGATCGTGTTTGACTTTGGGAACACATTGTAGAATGTTCAAGGCCTCGGATCTCGAAGCCGGACGCACAGTCATCAGCAGTCCTGAGATCAGTCGCTTTGTTCTCAGTGTCTTTGAGACAAGGCCCAGCAGCAATAATCGCCCATGCAATGGCCGACCTTACGATGATGTCCAGGGTGGGTGATGCAATGGCATTTCGTCGTAGAGCCCAGGAGCGCTGTCTGGGTGCCAGATCCGTGGTCTCCGGGTATCTGAGCCGATCGACTCCCAAGATCACTTGTTCAAAGCATAGACCCAAGCTTGCTATTGCCGCGAGAATCGTGGGCTCGAGTGGGCTCGTGTAGACCGGTGAGCATTGTGAGCATGGGTCATTGCCGTTAAGCGGAGCCTCCAGGACCCCTGAGGATGTTGGGCTTCAAGAAAAGGTCAACAGATGCTTGATTTCCGCGCAGCAAGGCACTGTAACCACACGACGTGTCGTAGGGCGATCCAGAGCAGAAGTTATCAAAGCTTGTGGTGTCGTCGATGCGAAGTCGTGGTTGGAAGATCGTCAGTGGAGACGGCCTCCCAAGCGAGCGAATCTACTTTGGTACAGTAGATGCAGCTTAGGCGGGGCCCCGGATAGCTCCCCGCAGCACCCTGTCAGGCTAGATGTCTACACGGAGGTATATAAGACGACCTTCAATCTATAGCACACAGGTACTTCGAACACACACTGGAAGGTTTTGCAACGCGTTCACATGCGAGACAGCGAGCAGCGCACGTACCAAAGTCCTTGCTTATTATGGCAAGTATCAGATGAGATAGTCTGCATCTGTTCGACTGGAAGAGTGAGAGCGTGTTGGAATTCACGGATCGTCAATTTAGAGGTGACACAATCTACATGACCACCTAGGATGTAGTCCTGTGCAAGCAGCGCGAATCACAACTGCTTCTGGTGCCGCAAGAATAATTCACACAACTAATTCTCCCCTTTGCCGCCTACCGTCTCGGGGTGTTCACCTGCGTTGGTGGTCCCGCATGTAATCACTGACTGCTTCAACACACTGGAGTGCGGGTGACATGCTTTCTAGCACGACCTCGAGATTTCCAAGAAAGGCAAGCAAAGGGTAGCAGTGAGAGGATTTGAATAAGTCGGACAAGCACGAATTTTAGTGCTGACATCTGTAGTCTCGCGCTATAAGGTCTTCCGCCACAACTTTGGAATTACTCAACTGAGAATTGGCGGACTAAGCAGGACCGTCTAGCTGAGTGTATTATATTCGACTGTTGCACCATCGTTTTGGTAATATTGATGAGGGAGTTCTGGTGAGAAGACGGTGCTTTCTGCTATTTTCTATCTGGCTGTTATGTTGCAAAGTACCTCAGATTGCATCCAACACTAGGATTTCGGCTTTTCAGTGCCATTACTTGCAGGAAACGTGATGTAAGTGCGTGTTCGAGTAACACAAGCAGATCAGATGGAAAGTGCCACAATAGATACTCCGATAGGATTTCGAATACGAAGTAGCGTGCCAACAAATGAAAACGGACTTGAGGACGCGTCTCCTAATCTGAACAGCTTTTGGGGCTTGGGTTAGGATTTCACGCTTTCTTCTAGAGAGCACAGTTTCTGAGTCCTCTGGCCAAGGAAACAAAAAAAGACATGATTCTACACAGTCGCACACGCACAGGTTCTGATGGCATTCAAATACTGCAGGTACTCGAGTGCCTGATCACCAGTAGTGGAGCGTGACCCCTGATTGTGGCGCTGCTACCCTGCGAACCTTGTACGAGCTCGGACCATTCCAGGAACGAGCACTGTCGTCAAAAACTTCGGCGCCGTTCGCCCGCTCCAGTTCCGTACGTACCTCCATCCACCTCGTCGCAGCCCCAGGCCAGACTAGACCGACGCGCCCCGACGCGAATCCGCCTCTCCAGCTACCTCTCTGCCTGCCTGCATCCTCAAAGCACGATTCTTTCGGCTTCACTTGACGACACTGATCCGTTCTGCCACAAGGTCTAGCGAAAGACGTGAGGCGCCCATCAGAATCAAAGCTCCAGCTCCAGCTCGCGGCTCCAGCTTCAGCTCCAGCTCGGACAGCTCCATTCCTTCCGCACGCGAACCCTGAAACGCCGTCCTCGACTCGACGACGTACGTTGGTTGACCTCGCCAGTCCAATTGACCAAGCACCAAGCACACGACATCGTCGTGACGACTCTCAAGGTAGGCTATCCCGTCTCAATTCGGGCGTTGAGCTGGCCGGACCTGTCAACTCCAGCTTCCCCTTGCAAACCACTTCCAACTTCCCTAACTTCCCTAACTTCCCTGGCTGCCTGCTTGCGCTATCTGGCATCCACTTTTGCTGCACGGCATCACATCACTTTCGCAAACAGAGAGCACATCGCCCAAAGTCAGCCAAGCCACGGCGTGCTTGCCATACCTACCTGCTGGAAGTTGTCATTGTACTGAGTACCTGCTTGACCGATCCTAATTTTGATCCTTCCAACTGCAAAGGTCTCGGTCACAGCATACCTACCAGCTGACCTGCCTGCCTCTTCGCCAACAAACCTCCTGAAGCTGCTCCCTGCCGTTCGTCCCCTCCGTCACCAGTGACTCGTCACACGCGTACCTTTTCTTGCCTAAATTGTCTGTCACTTCGACTTACCTTTGCGTCACGTCACTGTCGCTACCTCTTTGTTTCATTCGACCTCGGAGGAATTTGTTGCTTACAAGTCATCAGGATCATATTGTTCTGACGAAACTCGAAGGACTCGGCCCTGCAGCTCTGAGGAAAGAGGAATCTTGACGGACCGACACAAACGCGGTCTACAAACCGAAATCACCACCAATCCAGTCTTGACCAACGTTTTTGCCATGGGTAAGTGGCTTGCCTCCGACATGTACCTTGGACACTTTACCATGTCTCCCAATTCGATTCTATCGCAGCGCATCCGAGACACCTTTGCCGCTGGCCTGCCTGTCTGCATGAGACGGTCGCTCGTTCGCTCTAAGTGGCTTTTGCCGTCTGTGCCGTACCCATCTACGGAACATGCACCACAAAGCACCACTGCACAGCATTGCACTATGCGGCCTGGGCAGCGCACACCACTACCTCTCCTCTCCTCTCCTCTCCTCCCACCCTCCCTGCCCTCACATCCCTACTGGTCTGGGCGGACTCTGCAGCTAGTTCTCTGCCCTGCTCCTGCAACCCGCGATCCCTCCCTGCCCACACCACGCACTCGCACTATGCAGAGCGCGCGTTGGTGCCGCCCATTTCTCGCGCTTTGCCTCATTTTCACGTCGAACACGGCCATCCTCATTCTGTCGAGTGCATGTCAGAGGCACGCACATGTCACCTTCTAGTTGTGGCGTGCGGTCTTGGCCAAGCAATCTGCTCCCATTGCACACAGCTAGCATCGCCGTCGTTGTCAAGAAGATGCGCGCACCACCGTCTTCTCGCAGTCTTTCGTGCGTGCGGCAAGAGCACAACAGCCCAGCCCGCTTACTTCGTACCCCCCTTCGTGCATAGCTACTGCCCGATCCTCTGTTGCGCTTGCGCACTAAGCGGGTGTGCACTCCCCCCACGCTGCCTCTCCACGGCCGTGGCTTGTTCTGGCCTTTCCTCGCCACAGAGCTACAAATCCAACACCCCCAGCTTACAAGCTCCCATTGTGCCTCTCCCGCCCTCTTCCCTCTCTTTCCTCCCAACAACACATTACAACAATTTCTCGGCTTGTGCAACGCTTCTTGGTTATCCAGCTTGACTAGCACGTTTATTGACACCGATATCTTTTGCAGCAGATTCCGGAGATACATACCGCCCTGTAAGTCATGTCTGTCGACCTCAAATTGTTTTGTTTATGGTTTGGATCCCGCTTCGGCCCTTGTCCGCCGAGCCTAGCTCGCCCGCCGGCTCAATTCTGATGGATGTGCACTACGCGCACAAGCTCACAATCTCGCAAGCTCGCCTCAGGTGGTCATCGGCCACCAAGGTGCCTTTTAAAGCAAGACCTTGAGCCCCACTTTGAGCTTCCCGTTTCAAGCACTTGATTTTGCTCACCACAACTGCAACACCACGAATGAAGGCAGTCCTCGACACTTCAGTTGCAGTGGCTTGTTCTCGGAGTGGGAGTACACACGGCGGCTAACACATAGTGTTTACAGCGCGAGAGATCTCGCTCTCGTCGTCGATCTCGGAGCCCCGGTCGCTCCAACAACCGTGGAAACCGCTCATTCTCACCCAGAAGTGGTTCTCGCAGCCCCCGACCACGCCGTTCTCGCAGCCCAATGACGGGTCAAGGTGCGCCAGCGGGAGGCTCAGGCCAGGGGTTTAGGCAACAGTCACACCAGAGTTACGAAGATCGATCGCAGGCACGCGAGCACATGATGAGCAGCATTAAGGACAACTCGCAACAGGACCGCCGTGTCTATGTTGGCAATCTCTCGTACGATGTCAAATGGCATCATCTTAAGGATTTCATGAGGCAGGGTGGGTCTTCCCAGGGAGCTTCCATTTCGGAGGGATGGAGCATGCTGACGGATTGGTGATGTTGTAGCTGGAGAAGTTCTCTACGCTGATGTCTTAACACTTCCCAATGGAATGTCGAAGGTGGGCGCTTACAAGTGGCTTTTGGCTGGCTTTCATTTCATCCCCTTGCGGTCTTCCCCTCTCATGGCACACTTTTGATGGAACAGTTGGATTGACGGATTGGGCGCTTTGTCCGTGGTATTTGTAGGGATGCGGGTAAGTCATAACCTGTGGCTGCTGCATGGCTCGTCTCGCCCGCTAACACTGGCTCGCAGAATAGTGGAATACGCCACCAGGGACCAAGCCCAAAACGCTGTCACGACTCTGAGCAACCAGAACCTGTTGGGCCGTCTCGTTTACGTCCGTGAGGTAAGGGCATTGACGCTAGACTGGATTATGGGACAAGTGCTGAAATAGTCTAGGATCGTGAACCCGAGCCGCGATTCAACGCCCCCGGCGGCGGAATGGGTCCGGGAGGTGGCCGTGGCGGCTTCCAGGGAGGCTTTCAAGGCGGCTTCCAAGGTGGTCACGGTGGTGGCTTCCAAGGCGGCCACATGGGTGGCGGACCCGGCGGCAATGATCGTCAACTCTACATTTCCAACGTTGGTTTACAATCTCCAATAATAAGAATGGCCGGCATGACTGATATTTCCTAGCTTCCCTTCACTGTCGGTTGGCAGGATCTCAAGGACTTGTTCCGACAAGCCGGTAAGACGAGTCTCGCAAGCACTTAATTGTATGATACTGACTGTGCTCTCAACACAAGCTCGCGCTGGCGGTGTTATTCGCGCCGACGTCCACCTGGGGCCTGACGGACGCCCCAAGGGCTCCGGTATCGTCGTCTTTGAGACTCCGGACGATGCTCGCAACGCTATCCAGCAGTTCAATGGCTACGACTGGAACGGCCGCGTCTTGGAGGTCCGCGTAGACCGTTTCGCCAACAACATGGGCAACGGCGGCGGCTTCGGCGGTCGAGGTGGCTTCGGCGGAGGCTTTGGACGTGGTGGCTTCGGTCGCGGCGGCTTTGGTCGTGGCGGCTTCGGCGGCGGTCGCGGTGGCTTCAACGGTGGCTACGGCGGCCCCGGCCCCGGAGGACCTCCTGGTGCCGGTGGTGCCGGATTCGGTGGCCCGCAGGCTACACCAGCGGCACCGAACGCCTTCACAGACTTCGCGACTGCTGATGGCGACAGAAGCGAAATTATTTTCGTTCGAAATGTAAGTGTTCTCGAGCACTCAGACCGCTTCTCCCTTGGCCCACGCTGACGACTTGTGGTTAGCTGCCGTGGTCTACTAGCAATGACGACCTTGTCGAGCTCTTCAGCACCATTGGCGATGTGAAGCAGGCCGAAATACAGTACGAACCTAGTGGCCGCTCGCGAGGCACAGGTGTTGTCCGATTCGATACGACCGAGACTGCTGATACCGCAATCGCAAAGTTCCAAGGCTACCAGTATGGTGGGCGCCAGCTTGGCCTCAGTTTTGTCCGCTACCTTCAGCCTGGTGGTGGAAACGACGCCATGGACACCACTGAGCACGGAGGACTCACGCAGAATGATATCATGTAGGTGTCAAAACTGCGGCTGCTGTCGGGTCATGCGCACGTAGCACATGAAAGATGCTCGCAACTAACCCTTCAACCTCTACACTCGTTTTGCCATAAACGTTGCTTACGCCATTATTCCGGTTTTTCATATTCGACATCATCGCCCACACGTACACAATTTACTTTGTTTGCGTTTTTTAAAAAAAAAGGTGAGGTACTGTTTGAGATGGTCATTACTCGGGAGGACAGAGGTACGAAAACCGCGCACGCAGGCACATCCTACGCCAGGCAATTTTAAGGGATCAAAGGGCGAGGGTGGAGCAGGGATATATGCTAGTTTGGAATTTCATAATGATTGTTTTCGACGCGGAGGCGTGGTTTGGCCGGCTGAGGATGTGGTAGCGGTGCATGGTCGACATTGGTGATGTGAAATCGCGTAGGAAATGCTTGTACGGAGTGTTTCTACTCTCGTTGGCACCACCAGACCCAGCGTGTAGGAAGTCTGGTAGCCCTGGAGCACTGCTGGGGAGAGCATGTGTCCTCGGCCTCGATCCTGGGGATATAACAACGAGACGATCTGTGGACTTCCGTTCGGTGTTTGCCAGGAGGAATTTCCCTACTTAGGTGGGACTCAACGCCTGCAAGTCAGTGCCAGCCAAAGTGATGGCAAATCACAGGTGGGCTCACGAGGGCCACAAAAGTTACTACTACCAATGATACCCAAGGCGCTGAATTCATGAGAGCTGTCAAGGCTTTCGTTACGCTGTAGGCTTCGTGTGCTGACTGTGCACGTATTTGGGAGGGAAGAGAAGGCTGTGCTCAGAAGTGTCCTGCCGGGACAAAACATAGTGTACTCAGTTACCAGCCTATCCAGCACAGTCATACAATTCAAGAATTGCTCGAGCCGTGCGCTGAAACACCATAACATCAGGCATGGACCACGCATCTCGCCTGAGGGAGATTTCCAGTCACATCGACCCTGATCGACCCAGAGTGAGTGACGCCCACGCAAGCGATCCGAAACGAGCGCTCTCTTGATTGCCTCATGCACAGTTTGCTGTTCGTTTTGGCTGGCGACCGCAGGCGGCATGTTGCTTGGGTTCAGTGCGACAAGTTCAGTGGTACAAGAGTGGACGGCGCGTGTGTGCGGTACGGATGACAGGCTTGTGAGAGGGTATTCAAATTTGAGGTCGCACCTCTCCCTGCCTAGCCAGCATGCTATTTGACAACGGAAACCAACCCCTGCATTGACTGTGTGTTCACGGAAATCACCACTCTCCAGACATACGAAGTACCAATACTGACAAAACGCACACTGGCTACATTACTATTACTTGTATATTACTCAAGCAAGGCTGTGACAGGAATCACAATAATATTCCTCTCAGCTGCTGCGCTTACACGCGAGATCTCATCGTCCTCAAAGACAGCGCTATCAACGGCTTGATATTTCGTTTTCAACCACGACGTACACCCAGACACACAAGCGCGCATACACAGCTATACACAAAACACGACACGAAATCCATCTTGTGGGGTAAAGACCGGGCGGGACGAGCTAGGAAATCGAGAGGGCAGGGGCAGAGGCGATGTGCGAAATCCACTTCCTCAGGTGCTCCACATGCAGCCGGCGCTGGGAGGCGCATAGGAAGCTGGCCAGCTGCGAGGAATTCGACCCGGAGGCGCGGTGTCCGCAGGACCTGTGCATGTATGCCGGGGTGGCGCGAAAGCCTGAGAAGGGCGAGTGTGGGGAGTGTAGGAGTGTGAGAGAGATTTTGGAGACGCTGGATGAGGATGTGTAAAGGAAGTTGGGGAGCCTGAAGAGCTTCGCAGTCCGTTTCTGGAATAAAAGGAATGATTTGACCATTTGCGCATGTCGAGCGAGGTGGGGTGACGAGCAGATCGTCTTTGTCCTCCATCTAGATAGAGTTCTAATCTGATCCTCTTTCTTAAATCATGCTTCGACGCAACTTCTTGCGACGGATCGTCGATGCCCGAATCTTGGTGATGCTGCTTTCGGACCGAGGAGCGATGGGTGTTAAGGCTGCGTATGGCGTATACTGCGCATCAGATGCAGCGGCTAGCAATGCCGCACTTTCCACTCCTCTCCAAGTTGACCACTGCGGCTCCGTCGGCATCGTAGAGGTATCGCAAAAGAGCCGCGGTCTCTGGTCTCGCAGAGTGCGCCATCCCCAAGCTTCAAGTCGCTCTCTATAGTCTTGCCCAGGATCGATCACCAGTAGAGTCTTAGCAACGCGATGCCTATTCCAGATTTTCCCGGCGGCACTCTCAAGCCGCTGCACCCTTCTTCTTCTTGCCCTTGGTCTTCCGTTTGTTCTTGGTCCTGTCCCTGGGCTTCAGCGCCATCATGCCGGCCTTGCATATGTCGGCGTAACGAGCGTAGAACAAGTCCAGACCATCCGAACTGACCACGGTGGAGAGCTTCACCTTTTTGCCGTCTTTCCTGACCTGGTAGCCCTTGCCGTCTGTCCTCGGCTTGCGTCCCTTGCCGTCGGTGGCATGAATGATGACGGGAAAAGTTGGCTTGGATGCTGTGTCGTCGCTTGAAGCCGCGGACGACATGTCTGCCGTAGGGTCTTCCTTGGTCGGGAGGGCGGTATCAGTGCCGAAGGTAACTGAGGGGATAATCAGCTTGTCTGCAGCTCAGCAACAGGTTGGGGCAAGAGCGAATTCACGTCGCTTTTGGGTCAGGAAGATTGAGCCATGGTCCTTGCCCTTCCGAGAAGTGAAAAGCTCGCCGAGTTGGTTGAAGAACTGGAAGTAACCTTAGCATTTTGGTTCTGGTGTTCAGCAGTTAAGTAGATGGAAACGGACCTCATCATGAGAGAGATGTGAGGCGGGCATGGTGAGAGGGATGTCGTTGTTCTGAGATGACCATGCGTGGAGGTGGTGAGGAATGAGAGTATGGAGAAAAAGTAGAATGACGATGCAGTTTGAGTTCACTTGTGGATATGCCTTAGATCTAGATACTAGTACGTATCTGTGAAGGTCGTCGAGGGTGGCCTGCTGAGTGCTTCCACAGTTGAGAAGCTACCCGGCGCCACTTGCAGGGCACCCTCCAGCTGCGGATCTCGTGCTGCCGTGCCTGTGGACCCAGGGATGATGGGGTAATTCCAGCAGTCAGAGATTCGCAGCAATCCCTGGTAGTGCACTAACGAAATTTGGTAAGAGCTACGGTACCAAGGGTCCTAGACACCTAGCTAGGTATTCACTTGGCACTGTTGAACGCTGGCTGGACTGATTCCAACGTCAGACCATTTTCCCACTAACCTGCCAAACCACATCATCTTGAGAAATCTTATCCTGAAAACAGATATCCCGAAAGCGAGTAGTGGCGACTGATCCAGACCGAGGCGAGTACTTGAGTATTCCAGAATCCCTAATCTGGATTGAGCAAGGGCAGGGGTAGGACGCGCTAATCGGACACCTGCGTACCTACTCCACTAAAAAGTTGAACACTTTTGGCGACGACACTTTGTCTTCACAACACCCAAAACCACCATGGTTCCCAACAAGCGCGGGTCTCTGCGGCCAACCCTGCCAACCAGTCTTTTGGAACAAGTGGGAGGAGAAGGAGGCAACGCTCAAAATGTTTCCAAATCTCGAGGTCACCACCAAACGCGGAAAGACCGCAGAAAAGCAGACCGCGTGCAGAAACGTCAGCAAAATGTTCCAAAAAGAACTCCCTCTGGCCCTATTCGTAAGGCACAGCAACCGCCGGCGAAACGAGCTCCAGAGCAGGTGAAGAATTTAGTAAAGCCGAAGCCACATATTGTCTCTTTATCGGAGTCCGACGAAGAGGACGAGGACGAGGAAGGAGATGAAGGGTTTGATGGCTTTTCAGAAGACGACGCTGAGTCAGAGGACGACCAGCCCAGAAAGCCTAATGTGTCCAAGGCGACCAAGGAGAAACTGTCGAAGGACGATGCCGAGATCGCGGAGCTCGAGCGGAAGCTGGGCATCAAGAATCGTAAATCACTGCCCAAGTCCTTTGACGAGGACGGTCTCGGTGACCTCCTTGTCGACTTGAACGATAATTACGACGAGGATGATGCTTCGAAGGCCAAGAAGAAGAGGAAGGCAGAGGCTGACGAATGGCTGGCTCAGAAGCGGAGGAAAGCCATCGATCAAGCTGCACCCCAGGTCTCAGACGTTAGCGACGATGACTTGGACGGACTGGATAATCTGCTAGCAGGGTCTGATCTGGGTAGCGAAAGTGATCTTGACGAGGACGATATGGCAGGTGAAGACATCGACAGCAGCGCAGACGACTCCCAGAGTCTCGGATCAGACGCACGAGACGAGGACAAGCCGAGTCGAAAGCGAGAGAACCCGTACGTTGCTCCGATGACCTCCGAGGTACCAGTGCAGAAATACATCCCTCCCGCTAGACGACAAGAGATCGGATCCGACGCCGAGCTGCTGTCTCGGATACGTCGGCAGGTGCAAGGTCTTATCAATCGTCTTACAGAACCGAACTTGCTCATCGTTCTGGGCGACATCGAGAAGCTGTACCGTGAACACCCGAGGCAGCACGTCACAACATTATTGATCGACCTTATCTTGGTTCAGATATGCGAGCCTACGAGTCTGCCGGATACCCTTTTAATTCTCTATGCTGGCTTCTCAACGGCTGCCTACCACGTCATTGGCCCGGACTTTGGTGCTCAGTTGATACAACACACAGTTGAGCGATTCAACGACTACCATGCACAGTCTTCAAAGGAAGACACTCAGACTGTGGCCAAGTACACTTCAAACCTGGCTACTTTCATGTCGCAGATGTACAATTTCCAGTTGATCGGCTGCACAATCCTCTTCGACTACATCCGGTTTCTACTTAGCGACCTCACTGAGCTGAACGCAGAGCTTCTATTACGAATAGTTCGCATGGCAGGACAGTCACTTCGACGCGACGACCCGTTGGCGCTAAAGGACATTGTTGTTATGCTGGGACCGGCAGTTAAGAAAGTAGGAGAAGCGAACATTTCTGTCCGCACCAAATTCTTGATAGAAAGTATCAACGACCTGAAGAACAACAAGGTCAAGACCGGTGCCAGCGCATCCGCCATTGTGCGGGAGCACGTGACACGGATCAAGAAGCTCTTGGGGTCGATGAAGAAGGCGAGGGAGCCGCTCCGCATCACCTTGAAAGACATTGAGGATTCGGACGAGCGTGGCAAGTGGTGGCTCGTGGGTGCAAGCTGGGCGGGACGAGACGGAGAACCTGGAGCGCAGAACAAAGGCGCCGAGGCAGCAGATGAGGACGACGACTTGGACAGCATCATCCTCGACAGCGACGACGAGCCGACGTACGATCTGGACGCCATCGCCCGGGAGCAGAACATGAACACAGATGTCCGTCGGGCAATTTTCATTACCATAGTGTCGTCCTCTGACTACGAGGATGCTTACGCTCGACTGATGAAGCTGCGCTTGAACAAGAACAGACTAAAGGAGGTGGCCTACGTGGTGACGCAGTGTGCTGGGTCTGAGAAGCCGTACAATCCGTACTACTCTTTCGTGGCACGGAGGCTCTGTGGCGACAGCAGGATCAAGTTTGCCTTTCAAGACAGCCTCTGGAAGTTTTTTCGCCGGCTGGGCGAGTTGCCATTTGGCGAGGATGCGGATGCAGATGACGAAGAGGAGGACGAGGACGAGACGGTCGACGTACAACGTATTCTCAACGTCGCCAGGATGTTCGGCTTCTTGATTGCGAATGGAGCTGTTGGGTTGAAGGTGCTGAAGTGCTTGAACTTGGCGTACATCAAGCCTAAGGCAAGAGACTGTGTGGAGATCATTCTCAATACGTTATTTCTGGAAGTGAAGAAGGCTGGCAACAAGATTGCCAATATCTTCGGAGCAGTGGCGGATATGCCTGAACTTTCTAAAGGATTACAGTATTTCCTCAAAAAGAGGGTGCTTCGGACAAAGCTTGTTGCGGATAAGAAGGAAGGCAAGAAGATCAAGAAGGGGGCTCAGAAGGCGATCGACGCTCTTAAAAAGGACGCTGCCGCTGACCCAATAATCCTGGAGGGGACGGAGTTAGACGACGAGTAATATAGTCGGTTATAGGATAACCGTCCGCGGACTAATCGCCCATGATCGCTGGTGCGGTAGTTGCGTCTTTGACGAACGCCCGCGAGACAATCGCCCGTTGGTTGGCTCTGTGTGGCACAATCGCCTGTATGGTTGTAAACAGTGCCAAAGAGATCTGGGTGTGTGTGTCGTGGTTGTACTTGAGCTTTGTCGTCGTCCCAGGTGATTGGAATTTGAGCCGCACATAGTCGAATCTGCAGGCGACACCTTGGCACTGAGCATGGCATGTGTTTGATGCTCTGACCGTAGTTGGTTAGTGCAATATTGCGAGGTTGATACCAGATAATTTCAACACTTAGGTAATTGCGATGAAGACTGAGATTGAATTGAATACTGGGCGAGGACGCATCTTATTGTCGTCTTAAATAACTACCTACTTAGTAAATAACTAAATGATGAGTACTTGTGACCCGTCCGTCGGCGACGCTTCTCGGAGAACCCGGCTAGAACCGGGATGAGCAGGGCTGGCATCTTCGCGATTATTTTGCCCCCAACATTCTGCTGCAACCGTGAAAGGCTCGTCAAGTCCCGAGTCAATCGTCAGTCAGGGTTTATGACGACCTAAGCTCAAGTCTCTCTTCTTCCTCCACATCATTTGTCAACAGCCTTGCCTCCTCTCTCATACAGCACAGCCTTGTCAGCAGCGTGCGTGAACTCCTTTGCGCCATTTCGAACGTTATCTTCGCCTCTGCCGCTCAGGACTACTTCACGCCTGGTCTTTCGTCCTCCTATTTGCCCGTTTTGCATTTTCCGGCGCAAACAGACGCACACCACCATGCTTGCTAGAGCTCTTATACCGCGCACGGCGGTACGCTCTGCCTTCATAAAGTCCACCCTGCCAACTGTCGTACCAAAATGGAGGCGTTCATACGCCACCGAGGCTGAGGAGAAGGACCTCGTCATCATTGGTGGTGGTGTCGCAGGCTACGTTGCCGCCATTAAGGCCGGCCAGGAGGGCATGAAGGTACGCGAATTTCTGGAAACCTCCGAGAACAAATGGCATTTGTAGTAGTTGAGCTCAAGCAAGCTCTACAGCGCTCTCTCGGCCTCTTTGGGCTTTACTGATCGAATTCTCAACTTAGGTCACCTGTATCGAGAAGCGTGGCTCCCTCGGCGGTACCTGCCTGAACGTCGGCTGCATTCCCTCCAAGTCTCTCCTCAACAACTCCCACCTCTACCATACCATTCTACACGACACCAAGAACCGTGGCATCGAGGTTGGCGACGTCAAGCTCAACCTGGCCGAGCTCATGAAGGCAAAGGATACCTCCGTCTCCGGCCTCACCAAGGGTGTCGAGTTCCTGTTGAAGAAGAATGGCGTCGAGTACCTCAAGGGCACCGGCACCTTCGCCGGTGAGCATGAGGTCAAGGTCCAGCTAAATGACGGCGGCGAGACCAGCGTCATTGGCAAGAACATCCTGATCGCCACCGGCTCCGAGGCTACCCCCTTCCCCGGCCTGGAGATCGACGAGAAGCGCGTGGTCAGCAGCACCGGTGCTCTCTCCCTCGAGAAGGTTCCCGAGAAGATGATCGTCATTGGTGGCGGAATCATCGGGCTTGAGATGGCCAGTGTCTGGAGTCGCTTGGGCGCAAAGGTCACAGTGGTCGAGTTCTTGAATCAGATTGGTGGCCCCGGCATGGACAGCGAGATTGCCAAGCAATCGCAGAAGATTCTCAAAAAGCAGGGCATCGACTTTAAGCTAGGCACCAAGGTCGTTGATGGCGACAGCTCCGGCGACATCATCAAGCTGAACGTAGATGCTGCCAAGGGTGGCAAGGCCGAGTCTCTCGACGCGGACGTCGTACTTGTCGCCATCGGTCGTCGGCCCTACACCGCCGGCCTTGGTCTTGAGAATATTGGCATGGAGCTTGACGAGCGTGGCCGGGTCATCATTGACTCGGAATACCGGACTAAGCTGCCTCACATTCGATGCGTCGGCGATGTGACATTCGGACCCATGTTGGCCCACAAGGCTGAGGAGGAGGCTGTGGCGGTCGTCGAGTACATCAAGAAGGGCTACGGACACGTCAACTACGGCTGCATTCCCAGCGTCATGTAAGAGGGCCTCCATATCATGACGCGCAAATTTGAATTTGCTGACAGTGACGGCTTCAAGGTACACATACCCCGAGGTAGCTTGGGTTGGCCAGACCGAGCAGGACCTCACAGCGTCCAAGACGCCATACCGTGTGGGATCTTTCCCCTTCAGTGCGAACAGCCGCGCAAAGACCAACCAAGATACGGACGGGATGGTCAAAATCCTGGCCGACCCCGAGACTGATAGGATCTTGGGCGCGCACATTATTGGTCCCAACGCCGGCGAGATGATCGGTGAGGCGACACTGGCTCTCGAGTACGGCGCATCAAGTGAAGATGTCGCGAGGACTTGCGTACGTATTCTTCTGTCGCCTCTAATTACGTAAAAGTACTAGTCTCTAACAATCACCAGCACGCACACCCCACTCTTTCCGAGGCGTTCAAGGAGGCTGCCATGGCTACCCATTCCAAAGCCATCCACTTTTAGCTGGGTCGAGGTGTACAAAAGGAAACTGGCTGTGTCAAGTTAGGATGATTGACTGGCTCTGCAAGGGAAAGGAGCAGTAATGATAGAATAGGGCATGGCGAGTTCAGAGAAGAGAGAAGAAACACCAATTGGGCTTGTGTTCGAAGTCAAGCTCCTCCTGATTGATGCTAACACATCGAGACGCTGTGCAAAGGCTTATATCCCACATCCGACTGCCCGCCTGCTCGTTATATTTGAAAGTTGCAGCCTCTGCAGCTAAAGTTCGTGCCGTTGGGCACTGGTCCTCCCACTCCAACACCAAAATCGTTCAACGGAAACCCACCCTGGATACCCATTGGAAGCCCGCCACATCCGTTCACCGAATTCATGGCAATTCCTAAGCCGTTCAGGAACGTGTTCAAGCTATTGTGATTGACGTTGAAGTCTGCCATATTTCCGAGACCACCCGCCCCAGCGTGCGATTGCTGCACATGCGCAGCCGGGACCACAAAAACATTGTTCGTGCCAATGTACGGCCGTGTAGCGGCGGGGCAGGTGTGGCATACGTTGATGTTATTCGTGTGGCCGCACATGTTGATGCCTCCGCAACTGGAAGATGACTGCTGAGTAGCACGAGCGTGGTGGTTATGGCAGCTTGTCGATGGTGATGATGAAGAGCAGGCGTTCTGCGCTTGCGCTGGCCAGGCATCTTGTTGAGCTGGCAGGTCGCTACATCCCCAGAGCCCTCGCCCGCCGAGGCCGAGGGTGTCGCCTGCCAGACGGGTGAGGTGGTTCTGGAGGATGAGCCGCGTGAACATGCTGCCCAGGGCATCGAGGCTGAGGGATTGGTCGCCGCCGCTGGGGACGTTGAGCCAAGAGGGGCAGGCGTCGTTTCTGGAGGGGAATTGGTGAGCCGTGTGGTGAACGCAACGCGGAACGAGTGATATGGGCTTACGCTCTTCCAGGTCGCTGTCCGAATCCCATCCCCATTGCTGGAATGAATAGTCAGTCGTCAAAAATTACGAAAAGATCTCAAGGGTGAGTTTATCACTTTGCTCGCTCCAGCCTCCCGGTTGTTGGCAGTACAACATGTACGGCCACATGCCATTGGCGCCCCAGGCTCCTCGTCGTTGGCGCGACATGGCGTGCTTGTCTCGGCCAGAGGGTGTACACAGCCTCGACGAGGCCACTACGTCAAGTCGATGGGAAATTCGATGCTTTGAATGCCAAAATAGGCTGGTGTCAAAGAGGAACAAGGAGGAAATACGTCCATTATAACGTCGTGTTCTTGGTGTTCATGACGAGGAGTCCGTTGAGTGATGTTTGCTTTCGACATCACCTTAAGTCCATCTTCTCGTTTTGTACGACTGCATGCTGGCTGAGTACATCATCTCATCTCTGATCACCTAATTCTGACCGTACAAACACTCACGAGGTTCAGGACCGTGGTGGAAAACTGGCGGCAGTACGACAATGTTGATGTCAAAAGGCGGTCGCCAGCACTTTGACACACTGCGATTTTTCAGACGACCTAGCTGTCAAAGCAATCTTTGCTGACGAGCTCTCTGTCCTCTCCTAAAATCGAGTTCCGGAGGCTGCCAGGACCATGAATGAAGCAAAGCACACTCTCGCAGAGTACACTTCTTCGAGCACGCATGCACTTGCTGAGTCTTGCCCATAAGGAGGTCTCCGTGTGACCGGTCCTGACTAGGCCTTTGCACTAGGCATCTTTTCAGTCGAGGTGCGAGATGTGCTGAAATCATCACTTCGGCATACGTGTGCCACGGGCGGCCAGGGCCGGAGGCGCTTCTCAGTCTGGCACACGAATGCCTCTTCCTTGAGGATATCTACCCTCGGTCCATCATTTGTCAAGACTGCGAGACATATTATGAGTCTGGATATGAATGCTATTAAAATTCGCGACGGGATGGAGATGTAGTTTACGGTTGAGTGCATGAGGAAGATTCTGCGCACTCAGTGCACTTCCGTAACCTCAATATCTGATGATTCTCAAGGCTCACTAGTAGCGCGGCGATTCGCACACTGTTTGACCTCCTTTATCAAACCTCTTTGTACGTACAAGTCGGGTCCACGCGAAGCTGACGACAGGCCAGCAGCGAGTCCAGGAGAGAGTTGCAGTCTGAGGGTAATCCAACCAAATCCTCGCTCCTCCCACCTCCACAAATAAGGTTGTCGTTTGAGAGGCCGGTGCCGGGCCGAGGCGGTTCCGTTTATACCGTTTCTCGGGCCCGCTAGCATTTAAATGCTCTTATTTAGCAGCCGGCGCCAGGTTGCAACCCCACCAAAATGGAGTGGCTTGTTTCAGTGGCTGCGTGGCGGTGTTCGTGACTTGGCGTGCTTCTCCCAGAAAATCATACGTCTTCTCACACCACCACCATCCGCTCATCGTTCTGTGACCTTGCTTGCTACTCAATTGTCTGTTCAACAATCGCAACAAGTGCGTGAATTTTCCCGGTACCTATTTCGCGCCAAACAGCTGTACTCCGACGTCGACTTGGGTCTTCATCAGGCCCTTGGACGAGCTCACCTCATTCAGCTTGATCCACCAGCAATGGTGATCCACTGACCAAGATCTGTGTGCGCAGAGCAGGCTTCATGCTGAAGTCTTTAGTCTGAACCTTATTCAATTTTCAACATGTCCGAAAAGAGAGCTGCGGGTCGCGCATACCCCATCATGAAATCGCGGGAGATTGAAGGACTCATCGCCGCCGGAAAGGCTATCATCATCAAGGACCAGCATGTGCTCAAAGTCGATGCGTGGATGAAGTACCATCCGGGTGGTGACAAGGCCATCAGGCACATGGTTGGCAGAGATGCTACAGATGAAGTCAACGCGTTTGTCTCACCCAAGCTCCGTGCCCCAAAATACAGCCTCACTGACTCGGCCTCTTCACCAGCCTCCATTCACCAGAGGCTCGCGCCATGATGGACAAGTATCGAATAGGCAGGATTGACTACCGCTGGCGGAATATGCTGCCCCCTATCCAGGGTGGCGAGTTCAGGCGCTTAGCCGATCGTGGCGCAGACGACGATGTTGTGGAGTGCCTCAATAACGTTTCTCCCAACTCTAGTCATGCTAGCTCGCGATCTCCCTCTCCTGTCTTCGACAATCTCGAACACAGTGGCCCGTCTCTTCGTCGCAGGGGCGATGGTGTTTCGGCTTCATTACGGCCCTCGTCGGCGACATCTGTGACCTCCTTTGAGGACGAGGAGCCCTGCGATGGCATGAGCCTCTTGGACCGTAGGACGATGCAGGAGATCAAGCAGGACCAGGACATTTACCCTGCACTAGACCCTTCTACCCAGGACACCATCGTGGAGAAGTACCGCCAGCTCAACGAGAGGATCCGGGCAGAGGGTCTATACGACTGCAACTACTTCGCCTATGCCATTGAGTGCTCTCGCTACGCCCTCTTCTTCAGCCTCTTCCTGCTGTGCCTGCGCTGGCAATGGTGGGCCGTGAGTGGCTTCTGGCTTGGCTGCTTCTGGCATCAACTTGTCTTTACGGCCCACGATGCCGGACATATGGGTATCACACATAGCTTCCATGCCGACACGGTGATTGGCATTATCATTGCCGATTACTGCGGTGGACTGTCCCTCGGATGGTGGAAGAGGAATCACAACGTGCATCACATCGTGACCAACTCACCCGAGCACGATCCGGATATCGAGCACATGCCCTTCTTCGCCATCTCGCACCGTTTCCTAGGCGACCTGCGATCTTCTTACTACGAGCGTGTCATGGCGTACGACGCCTTTGCCAAGGTCATGCTTAGAGTCCAGCACTACACGTACTATTTCATCCTTCTGTTCGGCCGCTTCAACCTCTACCGTCTGTCGTTCGAGTACCTTCTCGGCGGCCAAGCACCGCGCAGAGGCCCGGCTTGGTGGCACCGTTGGTTTGAGCTTGCAGGCCAAGTCTTCTTCTGGACATGGTTCGGCTACGGCGTCGTCTACAAATCCATCCCGACTGCCGGGGCGCGCTTCGTATTCGTCATGGTCAGTCACATGGTCACCATGCCACTGCATGTCCAGATCACGCTGTCGCATTTCGCCATGAGCACCGCAGAGCTGGGTCCCGCCGAGTCATTTCCGCAAAAGATGCTCAGGACGACAATGGACGTCGACTGCCCTCAGTGGCTCGACTGGATCCATGGCGGACTGCAGTTCCAGGCGATCCACCACCTGTACCCGCGGATTCCGCGACATAATCTGCGAGCGACTCAGAAACTTGTACAAGGGTTCTGTGAGGACGTCGGAATTCCGTATGCGCTGTATGGCTTTATTGGCGGCAACAAGAAGGTAATTGGCCGGCTGGCCGATGTGTCGAGACAGGCGGCCATTTTCAGCAAGTGTCAGCAAAGGCTGGCGCAGAGCGACGATCCGCTACATATATGAGATTCCGATGCGGGTCTCACGGTTCATGCTCTCAGATTCGCTGGAATGCACGGGACCACGGGCACTGTTGGATATTCGATCTGAGGGACAAGGGTGTGAATATGGACGGCGTCATGAGACCAGGCCACGTAGACAGGAGAGATACGATACAGCTCAGACACGATAGATAAAAAGGCAATGCGGCATAGAGATTGAAGTGGTACCAAGTTTTCGTCATCAGCTATTGTCGTCGTCATCGTCGTCGGTTTGTGGAGGAGGGACGTTGTGATTCTCAAACCAAACATTGCTTCTGCCCAGAGCTCCACTATCGCCGGCCTGAGCGAACATGTCACTGGAGCTGGAGTTCATGCAGGCAATGCACCTCGCTTGCACCCTTGTCCGGATCCAGTTGCCATGTGGCTTCGAGGCCACCCTGGGACTGGGAGACGACATTCGTCCATATTGCTGTGGTACAACGTTGTTGGTTGGCACACTTGGTGCACATGCAAGGTACGTCGCGGACGTACAATAGAACCCTAGAACGTTTATCTAGCGTGGACTTTGAGGCAGTACTGTAAGGGCCACATCGAGCCCGACCTGGTAGGCTAAGCTTTTTAATGTTACCTTTCACGCTTTTCGCAAGCTTTCACTGCAATCGATGTGCAATAAGGTAAGTAAGCAAGTAGATACTATTTAGAGACAAAATCAAAGCCCACCCATTGGTCCAAATAAGCTCGGAAAAGTCACAAAAAATAGTGCAGCTACAAACGTTCAGGGATCGTATTGTGCATAGTACCACAGTACTGTCATGGAATTATTGCTAGTATGTGTGAATGTCCTGAACCCACTCTCTTGCCCAATGGCATCGGTAGATACAAGTCTGGCGGCTCAACAGCTCGTGACATTGTTTATTGGCCCCTCTTAGCTTTCGTCTTTTCTGCCCCCCCCCCTCGTACTCAGGTCTCAGTGGGCTTTGGGATGAAATGCCTGAAAGCCCCTTCTCCTCAGCCTCCCAGATCCACTTGCCGATCCCGCTTCGTAAACTTGAGACGTGAAACAAACGGTGACAGCGATCAAGGATGGGCCTGTTCTCTGTGGCAGAGCTTCTTCCCTTGCCCTGGCCAGTTTCTGCTTTCACACCGACAAGGACAGAGTTTGGTGGAGTTGGGTATCAACATGGGCAGCAAGGCAGTTTTCTACGGTACTGTATCTGTGATAGGGAATTGCGAATTCAATTCACTTCCTGTCTGTCACATGGGAATAAGAGGAAATTTCCAAGGTTACATCCCACGAAAGACTAATTCAATCCCCACAGGGAGGTGATCATACATAGTATAGTATACCGATATTGATAGCACAGACAAAGTCGGCAAAGGAAGACTTCATGAGCTCCGCACTAGTAAAACCCATAGGACAGGGAATAAATAGATAATTCCATGTGTAGGGGGAAAGAGGCCCGTGTGCTCTGTTAACATAGCCCAAGGTTATTTCGGGCGTTTTCTATTCCACTTTGCAGCTGCATTTTGCAATTAAGAATAGTCAGCTTGCCAAGCGAGGGCGAAGGAGGCATGTTTGATAAAGAAGCATTGCCTCCCAAAGAAGAAGCAAGCCGAGTAATGTACTGGCGACTGCATGGTGGCTAAACCTTGGTCGAGGACTCGGGAGGGAGGACCGGGTTGCTCTGCACAACAAGGCCATCAGATAAGACAGTGCCAAAGCACAAGCTCGGCGGTTGCTTCCCACCATCCCGTGGTCATAGGAAAGGAGATGACCGAGCCTGCCAAAGAGGGGTTGGAGGGGCCGAGCAGCAATAAGTGACGCCGAGCAAGACTCGTACTTTTTTGTATGTTTGAGTGCAGGTAGCGTTCCTACACAGGTGCGGATATGTCATATGTCGCTATCATCTGCCAGGTGGTGTGGGAATGGACAGCGGGAATAAGCAGGCTGGCGGGTATCAGAAGTGAGGCTTAAGCTTCCAGTGTGTTCCTGCCATCGTGGCTTCTAGGCATTTCAGCCTTGGAAACAAGACCCATAATGATCTCTCACGCCGCTGAACAGCGCACATGGCCAACAGGGTTCAGTGCTCGGGCTTGACATCAAAAAAATGACAGGCCGGGGGTGTCTCTCATCTCTTACCTTTTCCCCATTCGCAAATCAGATGTGGGTTTCGGCGGAGACCTCACTCAGGGTAGAAAGACCACCTCAACTGGGATATTCCCTTCACCAGAAGGCTGTCATATCCCTCGCTTCCGCTGCACGCACCCGTCCGTCCGTGATAGGCCGGGCGCTTGGTGACGACTATCCCCCTCCCCTTCCCCCATGGATTCGACGGCGTCTCGTCCGAGTGGTGGAGAGGAGGGACGGTGTACTGTGTACAGGACGTCCCGGATCGTGACTGACTGGGGGGCAGGGAGGACATGGTGTTGCTTATTTATGGAGCTCGACCCTGTCTCTCCAATGTGCTTGCCTCAGCTCGGACCAGAAAAGCAACAACCTAATGATCCCAGACAAAAGTCAACGTTGACCGATATTTCCCTCGACATGGGCGGAGTGAACAAAACTGTGCCCTTACTGTGGTTATATATCCAGGCCCAGGCACACTCAGCCTTCGGACAAGAGCAAGTTTCGTGTCCTCTCGCCTTCAAAATCATATATTTTGCCCTGCGATACTATTCTACCCGCCTCGCCAGCAACTCACGGCAATCACACTAGACTTGTCGCTGATCGTCAGCTTCCTCCATTACTGCATTTCCACCAGAGGCTTTCTCGGCCTGAGTTGACAGCAGGGCCGACTGCTTTTATCCCGAGCCAAGCTGTGGCTCTACGTGTTACTCCATAATGGGGAAGGGAAAGATGGATGAGGCGGCTGCTGAGCGGATAAGGAAGGCTAGAGGGGAAAAGGTCAGCCAGGACTCGCTGTTTGTTGTGGAACGACTTTCTGACGCGCCGTATAGGACGAGTTCGCACGCCGAGCGGCTCTCGCGGCTAGATCGAATAAAGGCACCGGACAGACGCAGAATGGTGGACAAGGCAGCAACGGCGATATAAAACAAGGAGGCGCAGATGGCAGCAAAAAGTGAGCAGGTCCCTCGCGAGCTTGCAGAGTGCAGTTGCTGGGGAATAGAGCTTAGTGTCCAGTGCTCAGGCTGGTCACGAGCAGATTCGAACACCGGTAGGAAGGAAAGAAGTGGGGTTTGCGTTGGCAAGGGGTCTTGATATGTTTTGGGGATGATTGATTAGCGGAATTAGGTTTGATTTTGGCGCGCGACTTTGGCGATGTGATGAAGCTTGGAAGCTGGTTCGCGGCATCTAGCATTGACAGGGAAAAGCGAGTGGAGTCTGGAGTTCACCTGAATTTTACACAGCATCAACGCAGTACTCTGTCGGTCAGGGTTAGACCACCTTGAATCAACAGCTTTCGCGTCCACAGGCAGCATGCCACACAACAGCTGCCAGCCGGTTGAAAGAAGGGCAATTTAAAGTTGGCGAGAAGAGTGTGCGGGAGATGAACCTGTTTCACTTTGTGCGCTGCTCGCTGGTGATCCAGGCTCGGGGCATTGCGGGACGGATGGCGGCCAGAGGGTGCCGATGCAACAGAACAGCTGGGTCAGGGGAGAATGGAATGGCTGGTAGTGACTAGTGAATGGCGCAAAGGGTTTGTCGATGCTCTGGCCGCGACAGTGAGGGTTCGTTGCGTATTGTCTGGCTGTGCGCCGAGTCTTGGCCATGTTCGCGACTTGGACTTGGACTTGGACTTGGGACACTGTTGTAGCAGGCGGTGAGACGGCAGCACCGGGCTCCGGACCGAGGCCGAAATATATAAAAGCATTTGGCTTTGCGTCCATGACCGGACCTTACAGAAATGAAGCTGTTGGTGGGGTCAGAGAGATTGAAGACGAAGTCGTCGCGGCGTATTTGGAACCGACAGGATACTCTGGTAGTCGGTCTAGGTAGTGGGTTAATTGAAGAAGGACAATGGAGTTGATATAGACGTCGAAAGCTGCAGGTGAGCCCTATACTATGGTGCGTGTTCCCTGTTGATGCGGCAAACCGGGGTACCAGGTACCGAGACTCGGGGCCTGGCGCTAGCGCTGGCGCTGGCGCCGTCCAAGTAGGTGGGTACGGCGCAGGCCCAGGCCCAGGCGCAGAGCAGGCAGGTGCATCGCATCCCACGTCATTCCAAGGTTCTCTCGCCGGGCTATGTGGTACATACCGTGCTCCGTACTGTATATACAGACAAATGCGGCTCCAGCTCCAGCTCCAGCTCCAGCCTCAACCTTACCTTAGCTCCGCTCGCCGGAAACAATAGACAAAGTCTGGTCCTGTTGCGTCGCGTGCCCAAGTGCGAGTGGCATTCCAGTCTTTCCACGCCATCAGCAGCAGCAATCATGGATGCCGCAGTCCAGAGGGCTTTGAACGACAAGCTTTATGACAAGCGAAAGGTCGGCGCTCTAGAGTCTGTTTCCCCCCATTTCCACCCCTCCCTCCCCTTCACGTCGACGACTTCGACCCTATCACTAACACCTTTTTAGGCTTGAACGCCTCATTCGGGAGCTTGTTGCCACCAGGGACTACGACAAGGTCACTGCCATCTTAGACCAGCTCTGTAACGAGTATGCTTATGCTGTCCATCAGCCTCACGCTCGCAATGGGGGTCTCATTGGGCTGGCTGCTGCCGCCATAGCCCTGGGTTCCGAACTCCCTCGCTACCTTGAGGTGATAGTGCCGCCCGTACTGGCTTGTTTTACCGACCAGGATGCACGAGTTAGATACTATGCATGCGAGGCTATGTACAACATTGCCAAAGTTGCCAAGGGTGAGATCCTCAAATACTTCAACCACATATTCGATGCTCTTTGCAAAGTAAGCAACCTACCGTCATTCGGCTATCCCTAGACCTTGGCCTCTGCTTATTGCCCAATTTCCAGCTCGGCGCAGACTCTGAACTTTCGGTCAAAAACGGTGCGGAATTGCTTGACCGTCTCGTCAAAGACATCGTCTCCGAATCAGCAGCGACCTACGTGAGCATCTTGGAAATGCCAACAATGAAAAGCACTGGTGGCGACGAGATCACCGATGATAAGGACACCCAGGGCGAGCACACCGACTTGCCGACCGCTTTTTCGCTCAAGCAATTCATTCCGCTGTTGAAAGACCGCAGCTACACCATCAACCCCTTCACACGCACATTCCTAGTCGGCTGGATCACCCTGCTCGACTCAATACCTGATCTGGAGCTAGTTACCTACTTGCCTGAGTTTCTCGGCAGCCTTCTCAAGTTTCTGAGCGACCCGAACCGCGACGTGCACCAGGCCACCCACGCCTGCTTGGACAAGTTTCTCAATGAGATCAAGCGCATCTCTCGAATAAAGAAGGGCATTGCAGAGAGTAAAAAGTCCAAGGAGGGCGGCCGGAGGAAGCGGTCCAATTCTTTTGACAGTGGTAGCGCTCATATTCTGGAGGATGGCGACGAGATCGATCTTACCATAGGCGACGAAGAAGGCGAGACCAGCAGTGAAGAGGACTGGGTGCCCGGCCAGGATGTCCAGGTCAACTACAAAGCCATCCTAGAGATCTTAACAGCCTCTCTCGACTCGTCGACTCCCATAGGTCCTGTCAAATCTCACGAGCGTGTGGGACTGGGCTCTAACCAGGATGAGGATGGACTGTTGGAGTCTTTGAAGTGGATCGTCGAGTTCTTGGATATCTGTCCGGAGGAGGTACTGCCTTTTACCCCCAAGGTTTTGGCTCATCTGCTCCCTGCTATGGCCAGCGGAGTTGAATCGATCCGCTTGGCGGCAGCAAGAGTCAACAATGCGCTCATGGATTACGTCGTCTCGCTGTCTGATGAGCCAGAGCTTTCGTTGTCCTCACAACCATCACGAATTCCGCTTGGTGGTGAGCGCCAGGAAGGTGGCCCCAGTGGCCGAGCATCTCTGGCTAGTACTCGAGATCTGGATACACCCAGCCCCCAACCGAACACGAAAGGACCTTCGCCCGGAGAGGGTACTCCTAGGGGTGCGACGCCCGCCTTATCGAATCACCCAACAGTGGACTTGGACTACGCCGCCGCCGTCAACTCACTCACCTTGCTGTTTTTAAATGATCACGAAGCTACTCGTGTTGCCGCTCTAACGTGGCTGATCATGCTTCACAGGAAGGCTCCACGGAAGGTTCTTGCTTTCAATGACGGGACCTTTCCAGCTCTGTTGAAGACCCTCTCGGATCCTGCAGAAGCGGTGGTGACCAAAGACTTGCAGTTACTCTCGCAGATCTCCAGAAATAGTGAGGACGACTACTTTACGAACTTCATGGTCAGCCTGCTTCAACTCTTCTCAACAGACCGAAGACTCCTTGAGACAAGGGGCAATCTCATCATTCGGCAGCTGTGCGTCAGCCTTAGTGCCGAACGCATCTATCGCACATTGGCCGATTGCATTGAGAAAGAAGAGGATGTGGAATTTGCCAGCATCATGGTGCAAAATCTCAACAACAATCTCATTACCGCCCCGGAGCTGGCTGAATTACGAAAGAGGTTACGAAATCTCGAGTCGAAGGTATACTCGGCCACCCACATGCTTACCCAGCTATTCTAAATGCTCACATTTCCGCAGGATGGTCAGACTTTCTTCGTGGCTCTATTCAGATCATGGTGCTACAACGCCGTGGCCACCTTCTCGCTTTGTCTACTTGCACAAGCCTACGAACAGGCCTATCACTTGCTTCAAATATTGTGAGCCAGCCTCTGCCTTGGTCAAAGAAACTACTGACTCGGCTGAAATCGCAGCGCTGAACTGGAGATGACTGTCAACGTCCTGATCCAAATCGACAAGCTGGTCCAGCTCTTGGAATCACCAGTGTTCACATGTATGTCTTGCGCCAGTGCGTGTGGGAGTTTTGCTAACTGTTCAAGATCTCCGACTTCAATTGCTTGAGCCAGACAAATACCCGCATCTCTACAAATGCCTCTATGGTTTGCTGATGCTCCTGCCGCAATCTTCGGCCTTTGCTGCGCTCAAGAACCGGCTCAACAGTGTTAGCTCCATAGGCTATCTGCACATTGCCCCAAGACCGTATGTGACAACGGGCGCCTCCTCATCACATACTCGACAAGGGTCTGTGGTGGAGGCTGTTCAATCCCTTCAAACCCCTTCTCCTCGCTCTTGTAACAAATTTGGCTCTTCAAGCATTCTGGATACTCACACAACTGCGCCTCTCAGTTCCGCCACAACCCCAAGTGCCACGTCATTCGACCGGCCCAATCGACTCAAGGGTCGCGAGGAGGGTATTATTCGTTGGGCCGAGCTTCTCGAGAAATTCCGCAGCGTCCAGGAGCGAGCCAGGCGGGCACAGCGACTTGGTGGCAACATGGACGATGGACCGACTTTAGGACTGGCTGATTTGCGCATCACAGATGGGATGGACATACCCACTACAAAACCCTCGGGTCGTGGACCGACGGTGCCTCAGAAGGACCTTCCTGCGCCAGCGCCACCGGTTGTTAAGAAGACAGGTGGCCTCGGTCGGCAGTTTGGGAGGTTAGGAGGTGCGGTGGCAGGCAGAGGAAGGAAAGCACAGCAGCAGAACCCGTGATGTTTGGCTGCAGTGCTTCAGGTGACTGTTTGTAACGTACCATAATACCCAGTCTGAGAACTATGCAGTTCTAGACATGTAATGTGCGAGAATAGCGTAGCGATGCTTATCATGGCCAATGATCATCTTCCCTTGCGAGGAGTTTCACGCTCGACCAGATTCTCGAATACGGTATCGCGGCGAGATGTAAGGGTGCGCAACTCGTTCCTCATCATGTCCAGCTGCCTTCGCGCTTGTTCTGTGTCAGGAGGCAAGCCCTCAAATTCATGAATCTGTTGATCCAGACTCCTCTTGACCTCCAGCAACTTCAAGTACCCAACCTCCCCTTGCTTGACCTGCTGGATCGTCGGACTCGGCACGCCCACCGCTCGCGCCAAAGACGAGAGTTTGTCCTGCATCTCGGGTATTCGCTTCGTCATAGCCTTGACCCTCCGCTGCAACTCCAGATTCTGGCGCGCCAGGTCCGGCTGTGGGCGGTACGCGTCGCCAGAGATGTCATCGACGAGCGCTGCGAGTCGCGCGCCCTCGGAGTCGATGTGCCGCTGTAGAAGGCCGACTCTCGCGGTGGCTTGCTCGAGATCGGAAATGCGCGTCTGTAGATCTAGCATCGCCTGTCCCAGGTGTGCGGGCTCGGGCAAGGCTATGCCCAGATGCGCAGCCGCGGCGGCCATGGCATCTAGGGCAGCGCTGCCGTCTTTGGTGAGGGTGTGCTGTAGCGCGGAGAAGAAGTCCTCCTTGAACCGGTGCAAACTCGCCGCGGCGCCTTCGGCCGCGTCATGGGCGGCTACGGCGGACTCTTTGAAATCCACGAGCGCATCGGCTTCGACGCGTGTGAGCAAGTCGCGGTTTTCATCGGCGGTTTCGTTGAGGCTGGCTAAGGCAAGAAGGGCGTGAAGGGTGTGGGCATTGCGCTCGAAGGGCGGCGGGGCGCGGGTCTTGTATTTCGATGCGAGCCAGGTGTCGATGAAGGTCCAGTCTTTGGCGGTGGATGCTGCGTGACGTGCGACAGATGGGGAGAAGATGGCTGCATCAGAGGGTAGGTGGGCCATTTTGGAGGTTGCGGTTCCCGTACTTTGACCCAAATGCTGATGGTCGTGATGCGTTGGACTGGAAATGACATGTGCAAGTGTCGTGGACGGTGTACAACCTCGGGACAGGGGCTTGCTTGTGGGCGCCAGGGGGCACAGGGACCCATGGATCAGCATGACAGACGCGAGCTCGCAGCAAAGGGCGATCATCAAAGACTGTGAGATAGCGTGGATAGTGGTTTACCACAGTAGCGAACTACCTAGGTTCCTACCTCAACTTGTGCCATTGAGGCGTTCCAAGGTCCACGGGTTGTCGGGTGTCTGCAGTTGTCCACGCTAGCAGTGGTAGAGGGCCATCTGCCATCTTGCCACCATGCCATCCCTTCTTCCGTGCCGCCATCTCCATCGGGACAGGGTGTCTCTGTCGGCAGGGGGTCCCGGTCTTTGTGCGAGCGGCCAAATACACTCTACCAGCAGCATACGTGATAGTTGAGGCCACTTTGGTCTTTTGTTGATCTTCACTTTTGTTCTGTCAAAGAGAAAGCCTGCTCCAGACTCTCACTCAAGGCTGCTTGCCCGACTGGGACCACACTCGCCCCTTCCAGTGCATCCCTTCATCACATCTACTTAGGGTCTGCAAAGAGGCCGCCAATAGTGTTCCCTCACTACTCCGTGGGTACTCAGCACTCAGTACCACTTCCGGCAACCCTCCAGACTCCCCAGCCTGAGCGCATCCCATCATGTTCCTCCGTCTTCCAACGCTGGCTTTGGCCAGCTTCCTCTTGAACCTTTCCAACGCATTGTCCGTCTCTGATATCCCCTCCGACACGCCTATATCGTCTCTACTCCAACAAGCCACCCAGTTCCTGGCGACGGGCAAGACCGGTGATGCCCTTGTGTACTACGATGCCGCTGTTGCTCGCGACCCCAATGACTACCTGACTTATTTCAAGCGCGCTACAACCTACCTCTCCCTCGGCCGCACCAACCAAGCAGCCAACGACTTTGACAAATGCCTGGCCCTGCGCCCCGGCTTCGAAGGCGCACATGTACAACTGGGCAAGCTCAAGGCAAAGCAGGCCGATTGGGAGGGGGCAAAGGAGCAATTCGCCCTCGCCAAACTCGCCCAAACCTCGACCGAGATCACTGAGCTCCTCGAAGCCCAAGGCGCCACCAAGCTGGCCGAAGACGCGTGGAAGAATGGTCGATGGGACGAGTGTATCAACCAGTGCGGCGTAGCCATCATGGTTGCGAATCGTGCCGTGTCTCTGCGGGAGCTGCGGAGCAGCTGTCGCTTCAACAAGGGCGAGGTCGAAGAGGGCATGGGAGATCTACACCACATTCTCAACCTGCGCCCAGGCGATACTGACCCACACGTCAAGATCTCCGCCATCACTTTCTTTGCGCTGGGAGACACGCAGCAGGGCATGGCGCAAATCCGAAAGTGCCTGCACTCCGATCCGGACTCCAAGGTCTGCAAGAAGTTGTTGAAGGAGGAGAAGTCGATCGAGAAGACGATTGCCAAGGTTGAGAAGGCCTTTGGCAAGAGCCAGCCGATGACGGGCACGAAGCTTCTGATTCCCTCTTCGGAGGACTCCGGTTTGATCCAGGAAGTCACAGAACAGATCGCGGAGCTGAAGAAGGGCAAATACATTCCCGAGCAGACACCAAGTCACCTGCTTACCAGGCTAGTGGAATTGGCCTGCCAAGGGTACTACGAGGTGAGTGTCTCGTCGAACACCCACAATTCCACCGCGCATTACTGACTGCTTTTCCCTAGATGTCCAGCAAGAAAGCCGCCGATCACTGCAAGCAAGCCCTTGACCTCAACGAGAACTCCCTGTACGGCCTCATCTACCGCGCCAAGGTCCTCTCCGATGCCGAAGAGTACGAGCCCGCCGTCAACCAACTCAGCACCGCCAAAGAAGCCCACCCTGACAAGGCAAGCCTCATCGAGCCCTTACTGCGAGAAGCCCAGATCCACCTGAAGAGGAGCAAGACCAAGGACTACTACAAGGTACTGGGAGTGCCACGCGACGCGGATGAGAGGCAGATAAAGTCAGCCTACCGCAAGCTGGTGCAGAAGAACCATCCGGACCGCGCGCACCGCAACGGCGGCACCAAGGAGGAGTCAGAAAAGAAGATGCAGCAGATCAATGAGGCATACGAGGTCCTCGCGGACCCGGAGCTGCGCCAAAGGTTTGATCATGGCGATGACCCGAATTCGCAGGAGCAGCGGGGCAGCCCCTTCCAGCAGGGCGGCTTCCCTGGCGGCTTCCATGGCTTCCCTGGCGGTGGTCAACAATTCCAATTTAAGTTTGGAGGCCAGGGCGGAGGCTCGCCTTTCGGGTTCTAGGGTTGAAGCTGCTCATGGCCAGAATAGGGGCCAGGGAATTGTTTTGAGAGCACATGTTGGACTGTTTGCCTTTCGACTGGAGTTGGTATCAGGGGGCCCAAGAGGCGCGGAGTTTTTGTGTCACCAAGGAGTGGCACTGTGGACTGGCCCCAGGCCTTTTGGCTATGCATAGATTACAAATGGCAGGACGTCATTGAAAAGTCCAGAAGAGAATCAGGAATTCAATGCTCCTCAAGGACCACAAGACTTCTATTTGTGCTGGTTTGTGACCCATGGCATTTTCTGCCCGAGGCAGAATTCAAGACATGTCCCAGGACTGACTCGCTGATACTAAAGAAGGAGCAAACACTGCTATGAAGCTGCCGGTTTTGGAGACCCAACACCCAAGCCCAAGCCTCGCTTGTGGTGACTACATCCGTCGTCCTCTTCAGCTTGAATGCAAGGGAGCTTCATGGGATGGCTTTCGTGATAGTCATAGGACAATCGCTTGCCGAATAAACATTTGTGAATTGATTCCATAGGATCCGTACTCTTGCAGTGAACACAAAGTTCTAGAAACATACTCGGCAATCACTCCCAAACTCCTCATGTGGAAGCATGACAGACCTTACTGCTATTGATCTTCCTGTCTATGAATTTGTGGGAAGCTTTCTCGCCTAACCCTAGGTAAACCTCAACACAATGAATGTGTGCCAGCTGCATAGGGGGCTCTAGCCTGTGGCTAAGCGTGGAATTGCCCTCTTGTGTCTCGGCCATGAAGCAGTCACAGCTAGCCGCCTCGTTATGCGACCCCAATGCAGTCAGATGAAGTGCAAACAAATGCAACGCAAACCCAAACACAACACGCGAGGAACAGACGCTTTCTTTCTTTCTATTCGCCCAAATCCCGCCTAGGCGATCCAAGCACTGCCTGTAAATTCATATGTTTTATGTACATGGGCTTCAGGCATCCTGCCGTTCCTGTTTAGATGAAAGCAGAATCAGATCTGCCGCCGCGCGAGGTCGCCCTCGGTCTTTGGATGATGCGCCTCTTCTAGTTTCCAATTCCCTATGCTAGGTTCCCGCTTTCGTGGGGCGGAAATATTCTTCTCCATACACCAGCTGACTAGCGACCACGTCTCTGGCGAGGTGAAAGTTTGACAAGTTGGCTCGTGATTGGTCACAGTTGATGGCAGTAAAGCCTGCGCAGAAGTAACATCTAGTACTCCGCGGGGTGCCAGGATCTTGACAAGCCTGTAGCATGAGTGGATCTTCGTTCAAGCTGCGTCGTTCTGGCGGATGAAGTATGCTCTGTGCACATTCTGTTAGCAATGACGATATCCGAAAGCCCACGTCCAAGGGCAGATCTGCATGACCACCAAAGCAGCTACGTACTTGGAGAATTCGTATGCCGACCAACAGATAGCCGTACTAGGCATAGTTGTGACCATTCTTGGCCGGACACCCTTGAAGAACCCGCGGAAGCCCTCTCTCCGATACAACAGCGTACTCGCGGCCCGGAAGCTATTCACAGTCCTCGCTTCGGGATCCGTCGCCGTGCCTCGTGTCTGGAGCATTGTCTTGATAACATCCATGGGAGTGGTCAAGCCCGCCGCAAAGCCACCGGCCACCGCACCAGCGATGCAGTGCGTATAGGGGTCGTATTTTTTGGTGGGGTTCATGGTCGTCGAAATGGACTCGTAGGCGAGAAATTGCAGCGCGGTGAAGGGCACCGTCATGCTGAGGGTGGTCGGGTAGGAGACGTAGAATGCGCCTACGCCTTCGGTTCTGTAGACATACTTTGCGCAGTCGAGCATGGAGCGGTACATTTTGGTTGAGTTCTGGATCTGCATACGCTGCTTGATTACTGTTGGGACCGGTGTCAGCGCATCGCGGTCACCCACTTGATGGGATCCTTGGCTATGCAATCTTGGGGCGCAATAGCAAAGTTCTACATACCGTCAAAGGGGTTCATGAGGGCATCACTTGCAATAGTCGCGCAAGCTCCGCTGGTGGCTGTTGAGTGTTAGCTCCGACCCACCCTTCTTCTGCCGGTAGTGTCTGCATTGGCTCACCTGCTGCCAGAGGATGGTGCACCCCAACTCTATTTCCGCCCATCAAGTGTTTGACCGCCTCATAGGTCGCGAAATAGACGGCATGGGCCGGACCTGCACCGACAACCACAGAGGACATGCCCCGCCATAGACTCATAATACCCTCGCCGGTAGCCATCTTGTAGGTGCCCTGAATCATGCCATTGTAGACAGCAGAGGGGCTGGGGTTGAGAACCTGCATTCGAGTCTGTTTCGTCTTGCGCGTTAGGTGTCGTGCCGTGCCATGCCACGCCAAGGCAGGAGACTTTTGGGGTGAACAAACCTTGATAGCATCGATAGGGTACATGACAGTATGTTCCTGTTGCTGCAGTCAGAATCGTGGGATCGGAAGGGTCGTGGAGACTGGCTACTGACGGCTATGCCTGCGAAGGCGCCGGCTGCCATGTTCTGCAGCAGAGAGAAGTTGGGCGGAAGGGATTCATAGCTGCAATGATCGGCGAAAGTCAGCGAACCACCCAAAGCACAGGACATCATAAAGGCTCTCGTTCTAGATCGCAATGCACACATACTCGTAGTCCTCTTCGGGCTCAGCACCGGCTGGGGCCATTGGGGGGGCCGCAGCGGCAGATGCTTCGCCGAAATCCAGATTGACGATGGCGCCGGGGTCGGGGGGCCTTTCGTAGGCGCACAAAGCGTAGACGGAGGCAAGGGCAACAATGCAACGCCAAAGGAGCAATTGAAGCAACGGTGATCTGGACGGTTGCTGGTGTCGGCGCGAGTTTGACGCTCCAGGCCGGCAACTTTTTGGTGACGCAATGGATGACCGCCCTAAGCTGTACACCTATGCCAATGGAGACGACGGGAGGCAAGGTGCGGATGGATGCTGGCCGGTCGAAGTCGACGTCCGGATCGTTGCAGCTCGGGATGCTGCACTGGCGGACTGAGTCGGACCTGAACTGTCAGGCTGTCAAGGCGCAAGATGTTTGAGCTTTACCTTCCAAGGTTGGTATAAGTGACCGAGTAGGTGTACAGGTCGCCGTCGGAGTAAAGGATGGTCCCGACTTCTCCGTTCTCCGCTGGGTCTTGATGCTGCCAATGCAGTCCCTACTTAGTAGATAGCTGGCCGGTCGCCTCGGACAAATTTTCAAATACTAACTTCAAGCTCAGGGAGCCCGGGAGCGTCTAACAAAGTCAAAGATATGATGCTACCACGCACGCACTTGCAATAGATACTGGGACTGTGAAGAGCATAAGAGATTGGATCCTTCCCTGCTCTCCCTGCCCGGCCAATCTGATTTAAAAAATATAAAAAATAAAAAGTCGGCTGCGCGTACGGAGCTTTGAGGCACCCCCCCCCCCAACCTACGGAGATAGAGTCTACTTCAAAGTAAGTTTCTCGTTCATGCTCCACCGCCACTGCCACCACGCAAGTATAGACGAGTATACCAGGACCTCGGCCCAACCTTGGGTGCTTTCTGGCACCAGCAAGCAATGAGGCGAGTTGGTCAGCACATCTGCTGGTGGTCATCGGCCAGTCACTTTCTTTGCATATATCTGAGCATGCTCGATAATCGGCCATCACGGCCTTGCCAGGCTTGTTAGCCTTGCTAGCTCCGAGACACCCTTGTACAGGCCAACGAATTTGCGGCCCATAATTCAGATAAACCAAAATCCACTGTACCTCACGACAGCGCACAAGCGCACGTTCGTTTCCTTAGATCTTGGCCTCCTCGCTGAGGTTTGGATACCTATTGAGCACCAATCCAGGTACTTTTGACCACTACCCAGACTTCAAGCATCTTCATCTCACGAGTGATCATCCCACAAATCACGATTACAGACTACACGTTTCCAACGTCCAGCATCCTACAGGAATCGAGGCGCAAGCTCTGCCCGTGCCCGCTGAACAGGACCATAGACAGGTAGGCAGGCAGGCAGGCAGGCAGGCATGTAAAACGCCAATGTGGACAATACCCAAAACTTCAGCGCAGGAACCGTCTCGCTAGTTTGAGCGATAGGCTGTACTTGTAAAATATGGTTCTTGGTGCCGATTCGGAGGAAGCATCAGCAAATTCCTTGTCCGAGCCGCCAGGCTGAAATCGACCGTCTCCGACATCTCCGAATCGGGTTTGCTACGATGCCTCGGACATGCAGAGCTCTGGGAATCCAACGGACGTCCCCATCGTCTATCGCAGTGTGCCGACAATCCAAACCCTTTGCAGTCCATTGAGATGGGTTCCTGACCAACGCACTCACAATTTCACCGATCCAACGCCCACGAAACTCCATATTCATCCCAGTATCCGTGAATACGTTCCTGTATGAGATAATAACGCCTTAATCCATTGTCATGATCACGCCGACGCCCCAGTCCTGCCTTTCTGCCATTATCCTAACGCCTAGTCATAAATGTCATTAATCCATTGAGGATTCTGTGTCAGGTGTTGAGAGCCCGAGCACGTGAGAACTGTGCCATCAGCCCCAACACACCAACGTTCCCTTCATCTTCTATCACACCACTGTTCTCGCGCGTCTTCACAGGCCCAGTCTGCCACGCCGACTCATCAAGATTATGACCACTTGCGTAGACGTCTTCGTCTTCCTGCGTGGCTGCCTCGCCGTCATCTTCAAAGGTCTCCTCGATGATTTCTTCTCGGCGTCCTGCACCCGACCGGCGAGGTCGAGATACACTCTTGCCCATTTGTGGTTGATGGTGCGGATCGAGAAGCACAGAGCTCATAGGCGAGAATGACGGCGGCTGGCCCACAAACCTCGTCGTTCTTCCTACTTGTGAAGGACCACCTGGAGCACCTCGGCTTCTGGCTCTGCCCAGTTCGCTATGACCCATCCGCGATGCGGTCATATCCCCGGGAAGTGTCGGTGACGAAAGACCGGGAAAGGACGGAGGTGGCTGGAAGGGAGCCCGCGCACCGGGGGGTAAATGGCCTGGGATACCGGTCTTGGGATTGACAATATAGGAGTCGATAAAGCCATAAAATGACGCCGCCATTTTTCCATGCTTAGTCGTGTAATAGTCACCGCGAACGTCAGCACTCGGCTCAGGTCGCTTGGGAAGGTTCTTGAAGTCGAAGACACCAAACGAGCAAACGTAGCCCAGTCCATCCACATGAATAGTAAACTCCCGAAAGAAGTCGACAATCTGGTCGCTGCATCGCGGGAGACTGATGCTGAGTATCAGTGGCGCGATCAGTATACTAACAATCTCTTCCATAAAGATGACAGCCTTGTTCTTGAAGAGTCCAGAGAACTCAGTCTTGACTTCGTGGCTGTGCAATCGGTGCTGCCAATGCGTTGGCTCATAGTGGGTGTACTCTATAACTGCTCGCAAGGCGTACTCGGGATTGAACACCATATTATCATCCGGAATCACACCTCGGGCGAACGCCCACGCGCCTGCAAAGACGCTGATGTAAAAGAGTGCCGTCCGATCAGGAGTAATCTCGAAACCAAGGAACAGATTCGGATCTATCATCGTCGCAAGAACGAGCACGGTCGCAAGAGATCCGGCAACGAAGGCAACGGTCCGCGCCAGCCGTTCTATGATGACGCTGGGAAACTGGTCGACATATCTCTGGGCGAAAGGATAGGACATGTTTATACGTTCCTGAAAAATATGCGGAAGTTCGTTAAACTCTCTGAATTTCCACTCGGCAAGAGGTGTGTAAGCTCGCGCACCCAGCGCCGAAGGGTTCTTCTGATATTCCTGTAGGCCAAATCAGTACCCTGACTTTGGTGGTGGGCAGCTTTTTTCGACACTTACGTGGAAGTATGTCAGGAAATGCATAATAAACAAATATCCTGCCATAAAAGGTGCTATCATGAGCGTCATTACCGCGGCGAAGAGAAACCTTCCTCGAAGCTTCTGGCTCAATTGCCCACGGCGGTCGGCTTTGAGGAATTCCTGGTTGACCTGGCCCCGCTCATCAAAGACAAAGTCCATGATACTGAAATTCAGTGTCCATTCGAGCAGTCGAGACAGGAACTGACGTCCGTTGACAAAGGGCAAAGGGATGGATAGGTCGAGGATGTCCTTATTGATGAGCGCGATGAGAAAATTCTCTCTTCGCATCAACCGGTTGGCAATGTCGTGAGCGTCGAGTCTCTCTTTCGACTGACTACCAAGCATCTTGTGTCGATGCTCCGATGTCTTCGGGTTGATGTCCCTGAGTTCCATAATGCGTGCCACTGCGTCCTGCCAGGAAACAGTCTGCATATCATGCTCCGGAATGCCGAGAAGGTGTACAAAAAAATCCCGCATATTTGACAGACGTCGAAAGTCCAGCGGGACCTGTACAGCTTTCCACACCCAGTAAAAGGCCGTAATCCACAAAGCAAAGTTCCAGCTTCCCGACATTTTTTTGGTGCACTGGGGCACAAGAATTTGGCCCATAGTCTTGCTGTCGGGTATTTTGGAGTAGTCGACACATTGTGTCAGGAAGGTCAGGAAGACAGCAATGAAGCCTATCTCGACGAGATGCAGTAGGCGATCGAGTAAAATGCACCGAAATCCATTCCCACAATAGTAATCGTATACGTTTTGCATGAAATTGTCGAGGTTGTCCACGTTTGCCCATCTCCATTCGGCCTTCTGCCTTGCTGTTCCAATAACAGTACTGCCGATGATCCTTGGCTCCAGCTGTCTGCGTCCTGGAGGTCCGGGTAACGTCTCGTCTTGATGCAATCGCTGTTGGATCTTCGTAGCCTCCCATTGAGAACGATTCTTTCTGGTTGATGGACCGGGGAAGGGTGCATTTCGTGGCGGGTTTGTTGTTCGAGGGCTTTGATTCGGCCTGGTGATGGCATTTCTTTGGTGAGGCTCGACGAGAAGGGACGCTGGGACCTCGTTGTCGCCCTCGTCATCATGAGTGGGCCATGCATGGGTTCTCTGGCCTCTGGTTCTGGCGGGACTGTGACGTGCATCACTAGCCATTGTAGTCCTGCTGCTCTCGATAGCAAGAGCTTGGGGGTCTATTTCGTCGTCTTGGAAGTGGTGGTTGAGGTTTTCCTCGTCCATATCGAGGCCAGCTTGATCCTCGATATCAACATCCTCTCTGGTACGAAGCTCGTTATAGAAGGATCGCTGCTGGCTTGCTGGGACAAGCCTGGAGAACAGGTTGGATGCCATGATCGAGCTCGCAATAGGCTATGTGTGGTCGAAAGGTGTTCGATGAGGGCTCATAGTAGCACGTGCATGGTAGTGGGAGCAGTATGCGCCGTCAGCGAGGGTTTGAAGGGAAGTTGCTCGTGCATGCAGCTATCTCGTCGCGCTGGATCGCTGACAACTAGTCGAACGAGATTGTAGCTTTCGAAGCAGGGTAGAGTAAGTTCTCGTACTATCGTGGGACTCAGAATGTGAAGGGACATTAGGCGAAACACTCTACTGGTAAGTTTTCCCTGGTCGTACGGCATGTGATGAAGCTGTGTATAAGTAATAACGTGAACTTGTCGCCTGGAGGGGACGGGTGACCTGCTCTGCGTGGGGCTGGACAGGTGAACTGCCCGTGTTGTGCAAGGAAGCCTAGTAGTCTGTGACGCACAGCGCGGATGCAACAGGCAGGCGGTAAGACCTTCCCGTGCTCATCCCTGTCAGTCTACTGGTAACCTCTGGACAACGATAGCCTCGTTGAGTGCCAGCATCCCTTACTCCAAACTTGTGCAGACCCCATTTCATTCTACACGACTTACGATGTGGCACTCGGATTGCTAATCACTTGCCACTGGAGACTTCAGATCCAGCATTGATGCATCAGGAACTGCGGCCATAGTGGAAGCATCCCTCCATCCACCGCTGCTATTGCTGCCACCTGGGCAGGCAGGCACGTATTGCAACTGAGATGTAATCATGACAACCGACTCACCCCTCACGCTGAGCCAACTGCCTCTGCGCTCTCCAGCGGCTCCTGATGGCATTGAAAGTGGGCCACAGACGCCATCGACAGCCTTCTTCTTTAGGGGCACGAACGCCTTCTCCTCCAAAGTCACGGCTGTACTGGCAGCCTCCTATGCCGACTCAGATTTCAGAGATGCTCTCTCCCTCCTGGATGACCGCGGTGTCACCAACTTTGCTGCCACACGGCGACAGCTGCGCTTGAAGCTCCAAAGAGAAGTCATTGAAAGCAATGGAGACATAGTTTCAGAATTCGGCAAAGTTTCCGATCAGCTTCGTCGAATCGGTGCCACTATCAATAAACTGAACAAGAGCTATAACGAGATCAAGTTGCACATCTCTGCCGCCCATGCCTCTACCGGCTCGATTATCAACGATGCTTCGTCTCTCATGACCCAACGGCGCCAGGTCGAGACCAAGCAGAAACTGCTCACAGCCTTCAACAAACACTTTCTCCTTTCCGAGCAGGAGCTGACGGCTTTGACATCGACCGCCGAGCCTGTGGACGAGCAGTTCTTCGTCGTTCTCAACAAGGCCAAGCAGATATGCAAAGACTGCGAAACCCTACTTGGCTTCGAAAATCAGGCACTGGGACTCGAGATCATGGAGCAGATCTCCAAGAACCTCAACCTAGCTTTCCAGAAGTTATACAGGTGGATCCAACGCGAATTCAAGACCCTGAACCTGGAGAATCCACAGATGGGGTCTCCAATAAGACGCGCTTTACGTGTGCTCGCGGAGCGGCCTTCACTTTTCCAGGGCTGCTTGGATCTCTTCGCCGAGACGAGAGAACAAGTGCTGTCGGACACCTTCTTTACAGCATTGACTGGGTCATCTCATTCTGGTGTCCAAGATCGGTCAGTGAAGCCCATCGAGCTGGCTGCTCATGACCCACTTCGATATGTGGGTGACATGCTGGCTTGGATTCACTCGGCCGCAGTGAGTGAACGAGAAGCTCTCGAGATTTTGTTCGTCTCCGAAGGCGATGAGATTGCAAAGGGAATCCAAGCTGGTCGTGATAATGAGATATGGCACCTCACCGAAGACGAGAATGGCGAAGATGAACCATTCGACCCCGTCAAAGCTCTGAATGAGTTGGTGGATCGCGATATGTCTGGTGCAGCCAGAATATTGCGCCAGCGGGTGGAACAGGTTATTCAGACCAATGAAGAGGTCATATTGGCCTACAAGCTGGCCAATTTGTTGAACTTCTACCGGGTCACGTTCGCCAGACTACTCACCTCAGACTCGGTCTTAGTAGAGTCGCTTCAAGGTCTGGAATCAGAAGCCTTGCGCCAGTTCCGGTCCCTCATGAGAGATTATGTCGGCAATCTGCAGTCGGAATTCCAGCAGAAACCGTCGAGCTTGGACCCTCCCGAGTTCTTGCATGAAGCATTCGAGCAGTTGGCAGCCGTGATGAAGACATACGACACATCACTCAGACCCACAGACAGCCGGGAAATAGACTTCCAGCCGGTTTTGGCCGAGTCTTTTGATCCTTTCATGTCAGCGTGCAATAGCATGGCTGACAAATTGGAGCATCCAGCGAGCTCCATCTTCTCCATCAACTGTGCGAACACTTCCATTACTGTGCTATCGATGTATGACTTCACACAAGGGCGGGCGAGGAAGCTTCGTGAAGAGGTTGACAGATATACACAGGAGCTGGTTGACAGCCAGTTTGCCTTCTTCAGGAAAGAGTCTGGACTAGAGACTCTCTTCAGCAGTCTTGAGTCGCTCTCGGAAAAGAGTCAGGACGCCCAAAGAATAAGAACACTAGAGGCCTTCCAGCCTGCCTCACTGGAAGTTGCGAGTCGCACATTGGACAACTTCCTCGCTTCTGCCTTGATGGACGCTATGGAAAGTCTCCAACAACTTCAAGATTCGCGTCTTGCTCGGGAGATCACTGAAGAAGCCGCTGAGAAGTTCTGTAGGGAATTTGAGCGTCTGGAGGATATGCTCATGTCGGTAGACGAGCTAGTCGAGTCGGAGGGAAGCCATGCCGATGCGGATCAAGATAACCAGGGCTTGCGCAGTGCGTTCCCGAGAACGGCTGATGAGATCCGCGTATTGCTTTCTTGATCCTGTCACCTCGAATTTATCCTCTTACGCCAACCTCCCACAACATGAGGTTTGAGACAGGAGGGCACTGCGGTGACTTGTCCGGGCGTGGTAACCATTTCTTCGAGCCCAGAAAATCTCACAACAGTCAATCGGTGACTGGTAACAACCATCGTGGCCTGCCGCTGTGAACAGATACTTTGCTGGACGTTCTGGTATCCTTACTGGATGCCTTCCCATCGAGTATGACCTGTCATAGCTGCCTTCTTCGTCCTTTGTTGCTCGCAAGCAAGCCTGGGGATTAAATCTGCATCCTGCTGTAGTAGCGACGCCGTCGAGAAAATGCAGATCTTTGTCAACGTTGCCAGCCTTACAGCCAACGCAAATCTGTACGATGCGCTGCTTCGTCTGTGGGATCCCTTATGCCCATCGAGCTTTGTTTATCCATGCCACTTGTATTCACTAATCCACGCTGGCTGCTGCAGATTCAGGATGCATACATGTGTTGTACGGGAGCCCTGTACGTGATGTCCTGATGGCTCAGTTGAGCTTGTTATCCGATGGACCGGTATAGCCCTCAGGTTCGAAACGAGAAGTCCCTTGGACAAGATACTACCGCAAAAATTTCTCTGAATGTTCGGAAAACACGCAACTTGAGCGTCAGAAATGCTTACACGGTCGTAACAAATGACCAGGACCCTGCAGCATCAGATGCATCAAGCGATAAGTCTCGGAGGACATGGACGACCGATTAACCTGGCAATTATTTTGATTGAGCATGCGAGCAAAAGTCGGGAAGGTTCTCAAGACCCTGCGCTCTGCATTTGTGAATATTACGGTGGTGAATCTTGCGTCTATATTTGGGGCAATTGTGGTCCAGAACTGGGTCGGAGGGGGTTGGGTTCAGATTACTGTGCTTTCGGACCCTGTGAGGTTACTTAAGTAAGTAGTAAGTAGGCAGTATAAGTGCTTGGTAGTATAAAACTACGTCACCCGCATGCTTACCTTTGGTCCCTAACCGCGATCCCGTCCAGGCGCGTTAGACTGACTCTTTCAATGCGTTCATGTTGCGAAGTGACAGTACAAGTCCCAAGTTTCACCGGAAAAAGCCTGCGTCGTGCGGAACAGAGGCAGCGAGCCATTCAACCAAGTGCCCGGCTCCACCCATCATTGTCGCACGACCTTCTCTGCGCGCGTCCGGTTCACGATTCTGATTCACCTGGGTGGGATGGTCTGGTCTGCGCCAACATGCTTCGAAACAAGGCAGCTCTGCCTGTCCTACAGAAGACATATGACGAAAGCTACTTGACCTGCTCTACGGCAGTCTACTATGAGGGCCAGGTGAGATCCAGAATCCTGCCCAAAATCAGCCCGCTTTTGACCCCCACTGCTAACGCCTCCTAAGGGCGACGAAAGAGAAGCCATGCGATGCTGGAGAAGCGCGCTTGACAACATACACGACCACCAAGCGCACAAAGTTACCTCCAGCTACATCCCGAAGTCCGAAACCGAGAAGGCATTGATCGAGAGTCTGAAGAAGTTGGAAGTACAATGTCAAGAGCGTATCGACCTGCTCGAGGCTCTCAGAATATCACGCGCCGACGATGCGAAAGCAACCGTAAGGACGCCCACAGAGGACGCCTTGTCCGAGTACGTGCAATCGTCCGATTTGCAACAACGCCCTACCCCCAGCAAGGGCTGGATCGGCGACGGAACCATACCTGCCATTACATACCCTGAGTTGTCACGGCCCGTCCTGCCACCGCGCCCCTCTTTTGTTTCTAGGAGCTCCTCTGAGCAGGCTGTGGTTGGACGTAGACATGGCAGGGCCGATGTTGGGGAATCTTCTTCTACGTCAAGGCTACCTTCGTACTACGCGGAGGCGCGAGGCAAGCCGTCGAGATCACCCAGTCCAGATAAATACACCATGCGGACAACTCTTCGCTCCAACAAGCCCAGCGACAGATCGGTCAAGCGTCGGTCAGTTCCCCAAATGACCGACGAGCCTGGCGCGAGCAAGGCGGCGACGCTGGCTTGGGGCGCGCTCGGTCTCAAAGATAGGGTACCCCAAGGACGCGATCAAGGGACTCCAGTCGAGAGAAAGCCTCGACCGTACTACGATAATGCCGAGAACGTTACACGCAGAACCAGTGGCTCGCCTACACCCCGTCAGTGGGATAGCCATACTCGAAGGCTCGTGAAGTACAGGAGTGAGGAGGAACAGGAGGATACCAGTCCCGGCGGCCCGCTTGAGTCGAGACGCAGTTTCGAGCGACTTCGCCCAGATGAGCCGTCTGGACCCTCAGCATTTTCTGTCAGTGCCGCTTCAAGTGCTTTGAATGGAGCGCCCTCCGACGCTCGAGCCTTGGAGCGTACGCCACGCCATCGGCCACGCTTAGTTCGACCTACGAAGTCTACGTCAAAGCCAGGATGGACCGATGAGCTGTCGAATCGACATCAGAGCAAAACGAACAGCAGTACGAGCCTACCCATAAGCGGGAGGCCTAGCAAGTCCCATCGCGATAGCCCCAGCCTAGACACCCGGCGGAAATCAACACCTCTCCGACGGACCAGCTCCGACACAAGCGCGGATGAGAGTGAGTCTGGCTTCGCCACGTCTCGCCCTCGTCGAAGGATTTCGCAGAAAGAGCGACCCTTGGTTGCGACTTCTCGAGAAAATTCACGGTCGCACTCACGGCATGCCTCCGAGGAATCAGCCGAAGACAGCACTACGCCAGAAGCGGTTTGGAAGAAGCGACAAACAGCAGTCATGAAGAATTTGCCACCAGGTGTAGACAAAGCCGCAGCAAAGCAGATTCTAAACGAGATCGTAATTCATGGCGATGAAGTACGTTGGAGCGACATCGCCGGGCTCGAGGTGGCAAAGAACGCATTGCGAGAGGCCGTCGTGTATCCTTTCCTACGACCCGACCTTTTTATGGGACTGCGAGAACCAGCAAGAGGCATGCTGCTATTTGGACCACCTGGTACGGGCAAGACAATGCTGGCACGTGCAGTTGCGACCGAATCAAGGTCCACATTCTTCTCCATCTCAGCGAGCAGTCTGACGAGCAAGTACCTGGGTGAGTCAGAGAAATTGGTTCGGGCATTGTTCGGCCTCGCAAAGGTTCTCGCCCCCAGTATCATCTTTGTCGACGAAATCGACTCTCTACTGTCTCAACGGTCTGGTTCTGGAGAGCACGAAGCAACTAGAAGAATCAAAACGGAATTCTTGATCCAGTGGAGTGACCTTCAGCGAGCAGCAGCTGGTCGAGATTCGGGAGACAAAGAGAGGGGCGATGCCAACCGCGTGTTGGTTCTTGCGGCGACGAACTTGCCCTGGGCCATTGATGAGGCCGCTCGTCGGAGATTTGTCAGAAGGCAGTATATACCGCTACCCGAGTCCGAAACGAGAGCTATACAGCTCAAAAACCTGCTCGGCCAACAGCACCATAGCCTGACGGACGATGACTTCGCGAAATTGGTCGAGTTGACCGATGGTGAGTTTCTTCCAACTGCACCTTCAATGTTACCGAGCACTAATATGTATAATCACAGGCTTTTCGGGGTCAGATATGACAGCACTTGCCAAAGACGCCGCTATGGGACCACTTAGGTCTCTTGGCGAAGCACTTTTACATATGACTATGGAGGATATACGGCCTATCGGACTGGCTGATTTTGTTGCCAGTCTTAGCATGATCCGACCCAGTGTCAGCAAATCGGGCTTGAAAGAACATGAGGATTGGGCGGATGAGTTTGGGGAGCGCGGGGGCTGAGCACATATGATTGAGATCATGAATAGCGTTTTGCATTGCATGCGTGGGTTGTGGCGCCGGCGCATGGGAACCTGGTATATAAGATACTCCTGAAGCCTTTCTCGCAGGATGCATGTGGGAGACAAGGTTGTCTCTCGATTCGTCCAAGACGTATTTCAGACAACTTTGACAGCAGGAAATTGTTCGATTCTGAAGCAGCTCTCGTCACGGGTGTGTGCGTGTCTCTGTCTCCGTGATGTACGCGGCGCGCATCTCTTCCTCTCGCCCAGTCCTTATTCACGTTGCCTAGACGAAGCCTTCCTCGGTCCCATCGTTGCAGTTGTAGTATTCGCGGATTTAGTCTTCGCGGACGCCATTCTCGCGGGCATCTCCTTGATAAGTGGCGTAGCTATCTCCGCAAGCCCACGGGGCACCGTGTTCATTTCAGCCGCCATGTCGATTATGGCTGTAGTGACTTTCTCAGCCTGCGCCAGCTTGCTCGTCAACCGTTCTGTCTGGAACTTGATGAATTTTCGCTCCTTCTTCGCCTTGGTCCGCAACGCATGCTCCGTCTCCCTCTCTTCGGCCGTCGGTACCGGTGGCCTCTCGTCAATCGGCGGGCCGAATGGCGCGATTATGCGACTCACGATGAAGCGCTTGCTCTTGGAAGTCCGCCATCCACTGAGGATCTCGACAACGTCGCCGGTGCGCAGCGAATTGTTGGGGTCGTGGACAAGGTGTTTTTCGGGTTTTTTGAAGTACTAGATTGGGTGGTCGGACCAGTCAGTTGAGTTAGTCAGGCGGACCGGGCGAGGACCGGACGGTCGTAATTTGTACGTACCTTTTGAACTTTCTTGTTCCACTCCTCCCCGCCTACTCGGACCTTTGCTGTCTTCTGAGCCAGCCCTGCTGATATCACGACGCCGGTGACTGTGTTTCCGTTACGCCGTGCCGTGGTGTGGAATATGCTCTTGGCCGCCGCCGCAGCAGCAGGGGAGGCTGCGAGGCCCATGGAGGCCATTGGGAGAGCGCCGGGTCCCACCAGGCAGGCGTGCGCAATGTCGAGCCTGGCTTCTGCGTCGTAAGGCTTGAAGAGAGTGCGTGGCGGAGGCGAAAGTGGAGGTTTGGGTTGGATAGGGCGGGCGGGTGATGTCTCGTGGGAGGTCAACGGTCATCGCCAAAATCTCGAGCTTTCGACGCGCCGGCTCGGCTCCGGGGCGGGCCGGGACCCTAACCCGCCCATTCTCCTACGTTGCCTCCTGCGCCTGCGCCTCTTGCGTCTCCTGCGTGCTCAGTAGGTACGTGGGAACATCACCGATTAATGGCATCTTGAATACCTCCAGACGTTCAAAGCCTCCAAACACTCAAGAGCCTGCCGTTTCACTTTCACAATCTATCGACCGCATCGAGCAGATGTTTTCGTCCAGTGACTTTCTCCCGTTGTATTTATTCCCTGAAAACCCTGAAGAAATCGCCGTGACCATCCACTTGCTGTCTGCATTTTCATACGCTGCAGTATCATATATACACATGTGAGTGAAAGGTAAAGTCAAGGTCAAAGCCTGTTCTACAACCGGCTTCGTCATTGGGTAATGATTTAAGGGTTTCAGCCAGTGTAGTGCATCCTTCTCGCATGGAGCTCCGTATATTGAACCAACTCTACTTATACCGAAATTATTGAGACCGAGATGGATTGGTTCTAGGGATGTCCTTCTGAAGAGCATCAAACTTGGGAGGGTATACGAGACTAGCGCACCATAATCAGTTTGCGTACACATACAGTCCATGGCTTTCAAGTGGGGTCTTTCAATTGAAACAATCACAATAATGGCCGACACCTTTGATTAGAAGTCAGCCATATGTCGTGTAACTTTTTCACGCAATAATCACAACAAAAAGACATTTTTTACTATAACAGCTGAGAGTGCAAATTGTAAAATCTCATTTGTTAATCCAAAGGATCATGATAAGACTTCAGATATACTCTAGATTTTCCATAAGTCCCAACACATATTTGGCAAGCATCATAATATTTTGGCGCTGCCTGTATAAATTCGACCTACTTCCTGTTACATGCACTGGTCGCTGTTGTAGGGTTGCAATGACTCTGTAATCTACAAACTCGATTATGATTCATGGAATTGAAGTCAGCATGAAGCACCTATGGCATCTGGCTCTCTTTGTCTCTCATAAGATCTGGGACATACTAATATAATGTGGTACATGTATAGAATAACTGGGTAGAGCATATTGATGAGGTATATCTCAATCATAAACTCTTGCACTTGCTTCCAGTTCATAATAATATCATTACTTGCATTTGATTTTTGGGGATACATATGCTATAAAAGCTTGCGAATTCACCATGCTAGAAAGGCTAAAAGATTACAATATTGAAAGCACCCAAGCGCACATAAAGCCTTGCAAAATATGCATTACCTAACCAGCAATTTGTGTAAGACCATTCATTGGCTAAGATTTTTCTAAATATAAAAGTAAAGATTAAAAATATAAAATTAATATAATTAATTTTGAAATTATAAATTAAATCGTACTTATATACATATATATATATATATATTTAAAGAAAATTAAAATTAAATATTAAATTATATAAAAAAGTAAATTTTATAGAAATAATTAAAATAATAATAAATATAAGTATAAATATATTTTAAAGTAGATAT